>QLTV01002934.1:758834-776222 GCA_003457575.1 Thermophis baileyi | reverse complement strand
CAGTGAGGTCTGCGCACATGTGGGGGGGGGGAGCATGGGGGGGTTGTGCGTGCATGTGCAAGGGGGAGGGCATTGCATTATGGGTGTGGGCACGCGCATGCGCTATTGTGGGCACGCGCGCTCCCTTTTGGCACCCGAGCATCACTGCTCTATAGGATGGGTTGGACTTCAACCATTAGAAAACCAGTCAGCAGGCTTCAAAGCCATGGAGTCCCCCTCTTGGTCCTAAGTACAGTGGATGCTTTGGCAGTTAGCACAATCAAAGCAGAAATTCACTGCCTTGGTTATTACAGCTCTGTAGTGTCTTGCTGCCAAACAAATCTCTGTTTTCTTGCCAGGTTTTAAATGGCCAAGAGTCGCTGGGGAGGGAATCATTTCTAGGGGGTGTCATCCCCTTCCCTCATGACCCAGGGCAGGACCTAATATTGTTGGCACCTAGGCACTCAAGCTTTGGTGCAATACAACTGTCTATGTTTGGTTTTTGCAGAAGCTGTATCATTTTGCTGTTTGCTATCACAGGTGTCTTTCTCTATAGACAAGCCTAGCGGGCTCACAGATTATTATTACTGTGCTCCAGGGGTGAAATGCTCCCGGTTCGCTTGTACCTGTCGGTCGCCATAGAGCCGGTCGCCAAGGTAGCACGAGGAGCCGCCCACCCGCCGCCATTTGGGTTCTTTTACCCTCTGCGAATGCACAGAACGCTTTGCGCATGCGCAGATGGTAAAAGAACCCAAATGGCGGTGTCCGGGTGGGTGGGCGGCGCCTCGCGCTACCTTGGCGACCGGCTTTACGGCGACCGACAGGTACGAGCGAACCGGGAGCATTTCACCCCTGCTGTGCTCCTACTACATTTATTGTTAATTTATTTATTTATTTATTTATTTATTTATTATTAATTTATTAATTTATTATTTACTAATTTATTGTTATTATTATTATTTAGATTTAATCTTCCTTTTTGCTCCTGGTAGTTCCTACCCAGTCATGGTAGAACTATCACTGAGGGGACCAAATATTTCATCAGAATTCTTTCCTACTACATTCCTACAATGTAGGGCACATTATTTGGACTTCTTATAAAACTCCATGACTAAATGGGGATATGCATAATCGAAGTCTTTTTAAAAATCTATTGCAGTTTTTAAATATATTTTATCAAGTTATAAAAACAGTACAATCAACATTTCTTTAAAATCATTATGAGTATCTAACTCAATGTATAAATTAAATAACTATACAATGACACATATATTACTACTGTATAAAAAGTGTGTACTTAAAAAATACTAACCTATTTTACAAAAAAACCTATATGATAAAAGAAATAAAAAGCCCAATACTAATACACAAAAAAAAACCTGGATTATAAAAATGAAAAAAAAATTTAAAACCTTTAATCTCCCCTTCCTTTCTAAAAAAGGGGGAAACATTAAAAATAAAACAAAATAAAGTATTTTGTGCATGGCTAGATGTATCATGGAAAGATGCATCTGGCCATAGCGTCTGTTTTCATTGTCCTGTATTATTTTGTTTTTAAAACCACAGCAAGTATTTTTTACACTCTCATACATATCATTTGTTTTTCACTGGCCCCATTTTGGTTCTAGTTCTCTTACACTTAAGGCCAACTAATTCTTTCTTAAAAGTAATACTTAAAGGGCATGAAAAAGAAAGCACATGCATGTAATTTCATACATAACTTTAGATGTAATAAAAACCTTAACATTTCTAACACCATATATAAGGAAATATATAATAGTAGCCATTTTTAAACCTCAAAAAGAGGTCAGTTAAGATCTCAATATTTTTTAAAAAGAAAGCATATGTACGAAGGGGGAAAGAGTATAAACGGATCTACAAGTCATACTGAAAGACATTTTCTTTTATGTGTGAAAGGGAGCACAATTTTAATGAACTCATTCCCCATTCTCTTGCAGTTGGTAAGTAATCTCTGATCACACCTTGAGTGTCAAAAAAACTAGAGAATGTTGAGCTGGCCATTTTCTACTCTTGTAGCAGATAAAAAGAATTCAATCTTACTCATGATTTTGGTGTTTATTAATTTTTTTCCTATTCTCAGCAATAGTCTGGCTCATTAAGAATATCTAAAAAGCTATGTAATTTGAGGTATGGGGAGGGGAGAATATCTAGGCCGTCAGTTTAAAGAAAAGCAACATGTATTAGCAATTTCCCCGTTTTTCCTCAATAATACAGGCTTTAAAATAAAACCAGTAATAAACGAAATAATACAATCCACATTTGTATAAGACTAGAGAAAGTGCATCTGAAAAGCAATTTTCCCACCAATCTCTGGATCAAAATTGGCAGCTGTAGAATTGAAATAACTTTAGAATCTGTGATGATATAAATGGTCATCAATCCAGCATAACCTTTTATATGTTGAAGTATATATGAATAAGCAGTCTTGATTGCTGCCTGTCAAACACTTCTTGGAAAACACAAATAAGCAAAAGCCACAATGCACAGGTAGCTGGAACAGCGCCCTTTGCTGAATGCATCACTTCTAAAGTAATATTCCTAAACTCCATTATCATACAGGAAGTCCAAGACATGACTGCAATGGTGCCTGCCCATTGCAATTACATGTTATAGCAGTCATTAGGTGAAACGTATCATCTAATAACTCTACTCCTGCTCTCCCCAATGAAACATAAACAAATGTGTGGATCGTTAAGTGGAGTGTGGGGTGCCTTCTGAGTGGGAGAGGCCTAGTACAGGCCCAGGCCTGCCTGCCATGGCTCTCCCAATGACTCTCCCACCTCCAAAACACCCCATGCTCCACTTCCCATGCTTTGGGACCCAACAGACCTTTTCCAACTCCCACCAGACCTTAGGCCTGATTCCCATCCCACCAGGCCAAACTTTCCTCTTCTCTTACCTTTTGAAGAACTCCGAGGCCTTCCAAAGCCTTAGAATGACTTCTTGTTTTGCACAGCTGCAGGGTTGCAAAAGTGGCTGTGCATTTTGTTCTGCACACCAAATAGTGGCTACACTAGAGTCACTGCTGCATGATCTGGGAACAAACTGCCACAAACAGGGAGGACAAAATGATGGCTGCATTTGGATCACTGCTGCATGGCCCGGAGACATATTGTCTGCCCTCCTTTCAGAACATGAAGTCCAGAGAGTTTCAGAAGATAACTGTGGTGTATGACAGACATATGGTGAAGAGACCCAAGTACTGCAGAGTTCCGGTGGGATGGGATTGGGGGGGATGGGATTGGGGGGGAGAGAGGTGGGAGGGCACTGCAGGAAGACATGACTCTCATTACTCATATTCCTTCTTTTATGGTTTTTGAACCCATCAGGGTCCATTTCAAGAGTCTTATTCCCCCAGAACCAACAAATCTTCAGCAGCCAATACCAAATGCCTAGAATGCATTTTGGGTCATAAACAATCCTTCTCTTTTCCATCTTCCCTCAATCTCTCTCTTCAAGTATATTAACTAGTAGCGTCAAGGGGAGGGTAGCTCAAAAGAGATAACATGACAATCATGACCTTGCAATAAAAGTCTCTTCCCTTTTGTAGGTGCATAATATTGCATTCATGTACACAAACATGACATTGTGAATACTATCTTGTCTATTTTGACTTGCTCCTATGGATGCCACTATCAGTTCTTTGTTCTTCCTTGCCAGTACATCAGTTTCCCTTTTTTGTGAGAAAGTTTCTGTCTGAAAATATGTTTACCTCTTCTTCTATAAGCTATGTTATCAGCTAAAAAAATAGCTCATGATAGATAGCCCATAGCTGTAGCATGCTCTCACAATAGACACAGATTGCCCAAAGTATATATAGTATTATTTTTCTACTTGCATGCAAATTTATATATATTTTTAACACCTCCGCGTTAAATGCTACAGAGAAAGTTAAGTAAATATATCTCTGAATTAACCTATGTAGAAATGATTGTAAACCATTTATATATATGGATAATATGTTTTGGAATACGTTAAATTGATCCAATATTTACTATATTTTCTCATATATATTTTAGCAAAGTTTAACAGCATTTTCTGTAAGGTTTTATATTTTTTTGAAAAAATCTTTAAAATGTATGCATGAAATATACAATGGAAAGTTATTTTTATCCAAACTGTTGTTTACTTTCATACCAACTGTTTAGTCCAAACATCTTATTAAAAAAGGTGTGAAAAATGCTCCTTATGTTCAAACTGCAGTACTTCCAGTGACAGACAGAAACTGCTGCCAAACCACATTGTTTTATCTACCAGTGATCTCTGCAAAACTTGGACATCTGGCATTTTGAAGATTTTCAAGGTAGGAAGATACATGTGCGGATGTACACACAAAGAAACCACATATGTATACAGCTTAATAGGTTCAATTTTTAATCTATGTTGAAAGAGGAGCCCCCAAAGCCACAAATATTTTCTCCTTCCTCCTTTCTAGTTCACTCTGGAAAATAGCAAATAGGACCTTTGAGGAGATTGAACTTCACACTCATCACCACTGTCCCTCCTGCTGCTCAGAACTCCAACTGTCTGGCTACAGACATCAAACTGTGTTTATCAGGCCCACAATCCCTATGCACTTAACAAATACATTTACACATCTAACATTGTGAACAGAGGATGCTTTACTAACTGTGTACATGACAAGTGCAGCCTTTCTCTGATCCCTATAGCTGAGGCCAGTAAATGAACTGATGTGAAAGAGGCGTTTGACAGAAGCTTTGCTGACCCAATGCTGAAAGGCAGAACATTGAAGCTTTTTCATGGAAAATTTCCACTGGAAAATTTATAGCCCATCAACTAAGGTAACATAAAACTAAGGCTAGTCCTTGTAGTTTTGAATATAGATATGAATTAAAGAAGAACATAAGCATTTTATTCTGATGTAGATCTGTGGCCTATTTGGTCCAGAATGCTGTATTCTGGGTTGGCAGTGACTATAATTCTTCTAATCCTGTGTTGAATAGTCAAGTATTAAACCTGGACTGTCCTCTTTTATTTCTTTTTTGGTAATTGTGGAGAAAAATAAAAGTAATGGTAATAGTTGCCTATTACCATTAATTGTCTATGGATGACAAAATTGTCAACAGCATATTGTCAATAAGGTTCATTAGATATCATACCTCAATTATTGTTCTGGTTCGTGAAAGACGTATGCCCTTCCAGTCTGAGCTATATGTTCCTTATTCAAAAATAATGTAAGGCTGTTTTCTACAAAAGCATGGCTGGAAATACTCTCTTTGCTAACGTCTGTCATCTAGAGATTGCAGGGGAAGTGCCAGCATGCCAGCATGATAAGGGTGGATCTTGAACAGAAGATCATGAATGTTTGAAATCATATTTTCTTTTGCTAGATCCTCAAACATTATGTCAGGTCATAGACAGACATTTGTGTTGGCTGAAATAAGAGATTACTCCTGTTTAGAGGAACATCACTCCCTGGTGTTCCTTTAAGTTTATGTGCAGGTTGTCTCATAGTTTTTCCTTTCAGAACCGCTTTGATTTGTGTGTGTCAGCAGGCCATGTGGGGCATTGAATTTCCAGAAAAGCAGATTGGGAGAATCTCTTCTATTTTTCTGGAAAGCCTTCTTACTTAATCCACAGGGCCAGAATGCTGAGGACTGCCGCCTCCATCACCCCATACCAGCATATCAGTTGTTACAGGTGGTAAAGCAGGAGTAGAAAGCCCCCATCCTTCTTGCAGATCAGGTTCCTACAGATGGATAAACCTATGATTTTAGTCATTTGTCAAAACCTGACCCTGCTCTTAGCACCAGTTCACTTTTGGGAGAGATACTGGATCTTTTTTAACTGCAGGGAAATCCACCAACCGTTGTACCTTATCTTGACCTTCAATTAACTTTAGAATAGCACAATTCACTTGCTTCATAACAGGCCAAAATAGAGAATGGCTGTTAGAATAAATTTAAGTTGCTGTATTTTGTGGTGCCTCATAGAAGACAGCATGTTACATGTTATATCTTAGCTGTTTGGGTATAGAGATGACGACCTTGAGAAAGAAATTCACAAACCATTATGTAAACATCAACTTAACCCAGCCACAGAGGAAGGGGCAAGGAAAAATGCATGATTGTGCCAATTTATTTCTTTTCAGTGTAAGAGGGGGAGAAAGGCTGTCAGGCTTTCAAGATCTTGTTATTATACCCTTTCACAACAAAGTAGAGTTTCAGTAATCCATGTGATTTCTGTTTTCCTGATGCAAGGGGACAGAAGGCCAAATTTAAACTTGCTCTTCAGAGACACTTCAGGAAGAATCATCACCTTCCTACAGTTCATCGTGCCCCAAGTTGATTGGAATACTGATGATATTTAGTACCATCACTAACAACAATAATAACAAGGCATTCAAAAAGTCTACCAGGAACTAGAGAGAAGCAACAACCATCATTACTATTAAGATTCAAGCAACCAACACTTGGCCTTAGAAAACATCAATCTGTTGGAAAAGCATCATCTTTCTCTCTTGGGGTGAAACAAATTAGGTTAGGGAACAAAAGGATATGAAGCTATGACAGGGATCTGTCTATGAAAGCAAAACTGAAACAAGGAAAAAAGATTTAATGCTAAATCACACAAAGCTTATTGGAATTAATAGAATCTGACATCTATAGAACTGGAGTAATAAGGAAGTAGGACACATGTGGCTATTAAAAGCCATATATCGCAGTTTCTTCTACATTTGGTAAAATAACTCAGCTATCTTACATCCTGTTGACTGCTGGCAAGAATCACATACTGTGGCAGCTGGAAGGTTTACATTTTTTGCATACTGACATTTTACACACATACAGAGTACTATGATGAACATATTCCTGTTGCTTACACTTGAGAAGCTGCTCTATTTGTAGAAATTAAGCATGCCAAGGTTTTTTTTTTGTTGTTGTTAAAATGACAATGCTAATGCCCATTCAAATTCAAAGGAAGGTCATGTTGTTGAATTAAACTGTATATGAAAATGCAACTTGAACTACATTTCTCAGATCATTCTGAAAGGAACATTTTAAGGTCTGCATAACTCTTATGATAACAATCATAAGATGTGCTATGAGTTTCATACCCATATCAATATACAAAGAAAGGGAAAAGCTAAGAGAAACTAACATTTATTCAAGCCTTCAGTCTGCTGCTAATGTTTAATTAGGAATGGTTGGAAGGCAGATTTCATCCACATTTAGCCAATATTTGAATGAGAGACTAACAATAAATCTACCACTCCAAATTCCATCATGGAAGAAAAGTGGCATATTAAAAAAACAGCTCCACAGGAGTATGAGATCACTAACCTGTGTTATCTTCCTTCTGACAAACTCTTAGATCAGGGGTGTCAAACTTGATTTCATTGAGGGCCACATCAGGGCTGTGTTTGACCTCGGAGGGCTGGGGGGAGGGGTTTGGGGCATGGCCGGGGTGAGCATGGTCATGGTGGGCATGGCCGGGTGGATGTGGCTATGGTGGGTGTGACACGGGACCGCACCTCCGCACACATGGTTTTATACACATAAAAATAGAGAAGTATACATTTCTGTGATTTTGTTTTTTTAATACATACTTGATCTACTTGATCACCCTATGAGAGAGAGACCAGATCAAGAAACTGACTCATAGGAAGACTAGAACTATAAATTATTGACATGGGCTATAGTATTAGAATCCTGCAAGCCTGAAAGGTAAAATATTTTACCTTTCCTCCCTTTTATAACCTTCTGAGTCAAGGACGGCCTCCTGCAGCACTCTGGCAGCCAAAACAGGGCCCGGGGAGCCTGCGCACGCTGTTTTGGCTGCCAGAGTGCTGCAGGAGGCCGTCCAGGCCCAGAACGGGATGCGGGGGGGGCATGAATGGCCCCCCATGCCCCATTTTTCTTAGCAGAGGCACCGCAGGCTGGTCCTTTGCTATTTCCAGGTTGGTCCCGCTGGCCAGATCTAAGCACCTAAGGAAGAAGTGAAGGAGAAACTGCTAAAGCAAGATCAAAAGAAACCAGTGGAGCCACAGCTCCTGGACCAAGTAAGACTGGGTCAAGCAGCAGTTCTGGAGACAAGGGAGTTAATGAAGAAAACTGCTAGATTCTGTTTGCCATCCTCCCCTAAATACTAGAATCTGTCATGAATGAAGGTTAATATACATGTCCCAGGATAATGTTGCAGGATCAATCTGAGTTGAAAAGGTGTGTATGGGTTTTTAATTGTTTTTAAATGTTTTTATTATGTATCTTTTTAATAAGCTTTTTATATTTTAATAAGTTTTTTATATTTGCTGTAAGCCGGCCAGAGTCCCTAGGGAGTTGGGCGGCATAGAAATGCAAATAAAAGAAAGAAAGAAAAGAAAAGAAAAGAAAAGAAAAGAAAAGAAAAGAGTTGGTCACCAGGATGAGAGGTTTACTTCTGTTAGAGAGAAGTTCCCTAAGAATGGGCTCAAGCACGAGTCTGAAAGCTCGGAAGACTAAGCCTCTGATCTCAGTGACCAACCCAGATTGGATCCTAGAATCTGCCCCTACATTCTAGAAAACTAGGCATAGGAAAACTGCACAAATAAAGTTCTACAATGTTTTAAACAACAGAGATGCCTGTGCTCAGAGGCATGCAACATTGAAACCTACACCTGACAGTTTTCCCATCAGTTGGCAGCTTTACAGGCAACACTAATCTGTTTTTGACATCCCTGCAGTAGCTTCTTGTACTTATCATCTGTTTCTATTACTTTGTTTTTGACCCCCAAATTCTGCTATGCCTTTACCCTGGATTAGATTATTTGATTTACAGTTCCTGTCAACTGATTTCATTTTTATTTTGGACTCTCCCTCCCCATGTCTTAAGCTTGCAAATAGTTATTAATGCCTGCAAAACCTAAGCAGTTCTGTTTTAATGATGGACTTCACTGGATAGGAAACTCCAAGAAATCTCAGAATTGTACATTAGACTGAGACGTGTTTAAAAAATTGAGAAGAATGCAAACAACTTCCATATTGTTAACAAAAAATAGTTGATCTTGATTCAAGAGAGACTCTGTTTCTTTGATTCCTGGTGATTTTCTTGTTCATCGGACTGGAGTTTAGAGCAAGACACTGACCTAAAACCAATAAGTAACCAGGGTGATTGACATAACATTAAACAACACTTCCCCCTCTTCTGATATTCAGCTCCATCCAGGAACTAGGCCAAAGGCTGAATAATGAAAACAAAATTTTTGCAATAGATCCAAACGAATAGGATTAGAGCTTGGCTCAATCTTTAACAGAGCAGCCAAGAGATGCTATCATACCACCAACAAAATAGCCATGAAGTCAATGTAGTTGGATTGACCCAAACAGTAAAGAATCTTTATTACTATAGCTTGATATTATTTTGGATAGTGAAGACTTTGCAAGTGATGACTTCTTATATTATAATAATGTTTACAATCATCATGATCAAATTAAATCCTGACTAGATCATCATAGTTTTTTTTCTTGAAAGACTGTTTTTTGGGGGAAATCATTCATATATTTGTATGTGTTTGTGTCTGTGCCCTGTGTTTATGTATGTATGTATGTACGTACGTATGTATGTACACACACACATACCAAACACTGAGCTTTATGGCTCTTCAGAACTCATGACTTTAGGAACTTTTTCCAGCTAAATTTGCTAAAGTGCCTCATTAAACAAAGGATACCCCTTGAGGTTATATCTATCCCCACCTTCTTAAGCTTCTGGGATTTAAAACTGGTTCTGCTGATTGGCCTGGTATCCCAATGGGGATGTTCCATTCTGGAGGTGTTAGTGAATTAAGAGAAGATTCTATCTCCACCGCATTGTATATTGTTTACTTCCTTAGCCATATATGTTAACTTTATTAATATTTATTGTTTTAGTATTTTAATGTTTTACATTGTTGTTTTTATCTTGCTAAAAGCTGCCTGGAATCACCTGACAGCAAGATGGGCAGCCTATAAATGTAATAAATAAAGTTGTATTTACTTGCTGTTTGTGTTTTGATTAGCAGCTGAATTTGTTTTTTCTATTAATATTAATTTACCGTAATTAGGGCACTGTAGAAATTTGACTGCTTGAATACACTGCTTGAGTATAAATATTCAACTTATTTTTTATCTCTGCTTGAAAATTAATCACAGAATATAACTTTTATATATCATTTTTCTTTTTGAAAGCCTATTTACATAAATGGCTTAATTTTGTCCTAGAGTTGCACAACAATTTTGTAATTAAGTAGGAATAAGTAGATGTTACAAGGAGACTTGACAATAATAAAGATTCTCAATTCTTTTAACAAAGAGCTTTGCTTTATGAAGTACACAATCCATATAAAGAGATAATAATGTAAGACGTCTCAAGTAAATTCTATATGCGATGGCATATTCTGCATAGATTTACTGTAAGAAAGAAACACTATTTCTGAGAATTTTCTTGGCAATTGTTTTTAAAAGGCTACAACTGAAATAATGATGAATGCACAATAAAAAAGTAAACATTGAAGCTGATCAACAATCACAACATTGGTGAGAGCATTAATTCAGTGTGAAATTAATTGGGTGGAAAATGAAGTAAACAAGATAAAACATAATTATTTTTTAAAGAAATGCAGACATTAGTTTAAAATTTCTAATTTCTCATTGAGTTGTGAATCAAGGTATTAGAAATAAGTCAAAATAATGTACTTACATCTAAGATTGTCCATTGCTCTACAACAATAGCATCATAGCCTTGCATACTTCTGCTATCATCTACAGAAGGATCTTCAAAGATGAACACTCCATCTGTCATGCCCTGGAAGGTATCTGTGGCGAAACCAACAAGTTCTATAAACTGTATTGTTAGCCATTATCTGTTAACAATAGTCTGTGCATTATTTATCACAATCCAAGATTCTTCTTACCATCTTACAGAATAACAGAAGGTGGGATACATTTCTGCAGGGCTAAAATTTATTAGCATGAATGATAATAATAGAGCTAGTACATTTCCATTTGAATTCTGCAATGCATTGCTGGTAACCATTATGAGTGTTGGACTTAATTTGTACTAGTATATACCACATATGGGAAACATTCACATGCCCAAACTTACTGATGCATAAAGTGTAAAGCATTGCTTCCCTTCCACTGTCATTATTGTAATGTAGTTCTGACTCCACAAAGTCCAACAACTTTTCAGGTGCCTAAGGATCTACTGCTATGGTGGTATAAAGAATTTACAGTTGTATTACTTAGATGATACAGACATCTGTACGGATTTCTGGCAAGATCACTTGGCACATCATCATCATCATGTCTTTAAGCATTTACTAAAGACAGGACTGTTAAATTGTTAAAATATAACCTGGGCCTATCTGGATATCAAATGCATAGTGTACATAGTAAGCCACAGAGATCACAAGTGGAAGCCAACCTCCATCTGGTTTAACTAAATAATTAAAAAGCAATTCATTTTGAGTATGATATATGGTATCAATACTAATTCATCACCAATTTTTTTGATTTAGTTGCTCCTTTGACCAATCTTGTTCAGAAGGCTAAACCAACGAAAGTTACACGAACTGAGGAACATGACAGAGCATTTAAGAATGTGAAGTATGCTATACTGTATGCTCTATTCCTCAAGAGTCCAGATTTTCATAACACTTGACAATGAAGATAGATGCCTCAAAAGTAGGTATCAGAGATACTCTCAAACAAGGTCCATTAGGGGATGTAGGCCATTGCCTTAATTAGCAGGAAACTATTAACTTTTTTTTGTAGTAAGTTTTTATTTTATTTTATAGCATACAAAATTCCAGTTTCAATTGAACAGTGTGTTGTCTGGGTACAAATCATTTTAGGAAATAATAATCAAAGTATTTACAACAATATTCATTGCATTAATATCCATTATATTAATATTAATAACAATAATAATCATACTATTTGTTTAACCAAGTTAACATATCTTCCTTATATCACTGATCCTTCCATATATTTCCCTGTTTCTAGCTCGTGTTTTTGTCAGCTAGCCATTGATGAAATAAGTCCCAAGTCAAAAAATATTCAGTTTCTTTCTTTTCCTTAATTGTGTTAGCTTATCCATTTCTGCACATTCTAATATTTTTCTAATCACATCTTCGTCTGTTGGGATCTCTTCACTTTTCCATTGTTGTGCAAATACTATTCTCGCTGCAGTCAATACATGTAAAATCAGATATACATTCCCTTTGTTATACTTGTCTGATAAAATGCCCAATAAAAATGTCTCTGGTTTCAAATCTATATGTTGTTTTATCATTTTTTCCAGCCATGTATGTATTTTTGCCCAATATTTTTTCGCTTTTTGACATGTCCACCACATATGATAGTATGAACCAGGTATCTGGTGACATTTCAAACATTTTGCAGATTTATCCTTAAACATCTTTGCTAACCTTGAGGGCGGAAAATGCCAAGTATAAAACATTTTATAAAGATTTTCTTTGTATGTAGTAGACTTTGTTAATTTATAATTTCTATCCCATAATTTCTGCCATTTATCTAACTCAATCGAATAGCCAAAATTTTTAGCCCATACTATCATTGTCTCTTTTACTTGTTCCATCTTAATACTTAACAAATAGCTATATATTTTCTTTATTAATTTTTCATCTGTCCCTGTTAATATCTGATCTAATTCTGTTAATTCTTTATTTAAACCATACATTTTAACATTCTTCTCGTATCTAGATTGTATCTGTACATATGACCACCATGTTATCTCAATCCCTTGATCACTCAGTTCCTGTTTAGTTTTAAGTTCCCCCTTTTCATTTAAAATATCTTTATATCTGGTAACCTTCTCTATATCAATAACATTTGGATAAACCTGTGCCAGACTGGTATTTTCAAATAATGTTGTTCTTTAATTTTATCCCATACTAATAATAATGCATTCCTAACATAGTGTCTTTGGAAATAGCTATGTATTTTATTTTTTCCATACCATAAAAAAGCATGCCAACCTAATTTAAGATCATGTCCCTCCAAAGTCAATAGGAGATACGACGGAGAATTTTAATATTAAAAAAGGCACAAGACAAGGATGTCCACTATCTCCTTTACTATTTATATTGATATTGGAAATATTATATATTAAATATAATATTATATATTATATTAAATAGAAATATTAGACAAGATATAGAAATTAAAGGTATGGAAATAAAAAAGGAACAATATAAATTACAGGCATTCGCAGATGATTTGGTCTTTATCTTGGAAGACCCACAAGAAAATGGACTTAAACTAATTAGGAAAATAGAAGAATATGGTGAAGTTGCAGGACTGAAAATAAATGAAGAAAAAACCAAAATAATAGTTAAAAATGTTACAGACACACAGTGAAAAGAACTAACGAAGAAAATAGGTTTACAGATAGTCAAGAAAGTTAAATATTTAGGAGTTCAACTGGCGGCAAGGTGTGTAACGATTAAAGAAGATAATTATAAATTGGCGCAACAAATTAAAACGGATTTGGAGAAGTAGAAAACTCTACAATTATCATTGATGGGAAGAGTAGCCACTATAAAAATGAATATCTTGCCAAGATTACTATATTTATTTCAAACAATACCAATAAAACTAGAAAAAAATATTTTGAAGAATTAAATAAAACAATATTAAAATATATTTGGCAAGGGAAAAAGCAAGGTTAAGTTTGAAAATGTTGCAAGATTCTAAAAATAGAGGTGGTTTTGGGAAACCAGATTGGGAATTGTATTACCAGGCTTCGATACTTACTTGGGTGAAAGAATGGATTGGCTTGAGGAACAAAAGGAAACTATTATCTTGAGAAACAAGCTACTCCACTATAGAACAGGAGTGTCATGCTATCTAATGGGACTTATATATCTACATTATTATTTAATAGGGAGGTCATTTAAACTTTTCACTAATCATTATCAGGCTTTGAGTTGTTATACTTCATGCATCAAAAACTAAGACAATATTGACTCGATGGTCACTGATAGTACAACCATATCAATTCATCATTGAACATGTACCAGAGAAAGAGAACATGGCTATAGATTATCTATTCTGATTGCCCAGGGTCAACTTATATCACTGAAGAAGATACCTACTGAGATGTGTCAAGTGCAAGCCAGCAAATAACTATGACATTTCTTTTACTCCAGTTAGAAGATAAAATGTCAAGTGGTCTGATTTCAGAAATCAGGGATCATCACGGATTCCAATGAAATTTTGTGTGAACATGCACAAATGTCCCCAATGAACATTGGTAAAGTGTTACAGCGCCTTCAGTTACATCGTCAGGTCAACAGTATCAATTCCCAGAAGCAACGCTAAAGAACATGGCGCGTAATTCAATAATAAATAAGCGATCGTTGGAATTTGGCAGTTCATATGAACAGTATGGACTTCGGCTTGGGAACCACATAAGATACCCACTTTAGGCTTGGGCTTTAACCTAGGATAAGCTGCCCAATTGTCGGTTTGGGAACCGGACAGATACCCACACAAGCTTTGGAACCTTGAGGAAGAAACCAAACTACAGGTTTGGGATCCTGAACCAAGAAACCCACCCATGATTGGTATTGCATGGCTATCGGGCATGCCCCCTATGGCAATGGGGTTGCTGGTTCAAGTGCCTGAACTGGTAGTGACAATGTCACCATGGACCAATGCAATATAATAGTAGTAATGATGTCTATATAAAACAAACAAGACAAAACAATAATAGAATGCATGTGATGTTGCCATAGCAACATCCTCAACTTTGTCCCTATTTTTAGGGCTTTATATGAAATACCGACCCTACTTTTTTAGGGGGTTTGAAATATGCTCTTTCTAATGAGAATGATTTAACAGAGTTTCCAGGAGGTCATTTTTTGTAAAAGCTGGCTGAAAATAGCCTATTTTTGGCATTTTTACAAAAAACGTCAACTTTAAACTCAATTTGTAAACTATTGGAAAGCAGTAGGAGAATGAAATTTTATTTTCGAAAACCTTGTGTTGCTAAGTTATTACGCACAAAGTTTCACGTTTCTCATACCTTTCCTTCAAGAGATATAAAAAGCCAAACTTTAACCTTTTTTCGAGCTGCCATATTTTCGGCCAACTTTGCTCCAAATTATCTAGATGGAGATCGCTCATGAGAATGTTTTTATTATTTTGTTTAATAGAGCACAAAAAGTTGTACAAGATGGCCAAATTTTGTTTCTCTCAACAAAATATTGCCGGAGATATTATGTCTCAAAGTTGCTGGAACCTCAGTGTCATACTGTAGAAGGCTGTGGTATGGGGTCACACAAATGATTATATTTCCACAAGTATTGCATTGACACACGTAACACTTTACCAATGTTCATTGGGGATATGTGTGCATGTTCACACAAAATTTCATCGAAATCCGTGATGGTAGAGCAGGGACCCCCAGACCACTTGATATGGAATGACCCTTAAGGCAATCAACAAATAAGTATGGCATGTGTTGTGCTACCTCACAGTGTATTTGAAGCCTCTGAAAACCATTAAATAACAGCTAGAAATGTGGTACAAGGAAAGCACCAGCCTCATTTTGAGTAAGCCATATCAAGAGCAAATGAATATACATAGACTTGTCTTTTGAACTTAAAGGTTGCGAAGAAGAAGAAGAAGAAGAAGAAGAAGAAGAAGAAGAAGAAGAAGAAGAAGAAGAAGAAGAAGAAGAAGAAGAAGAAGAAGAAGAAGAAGAAGAAGAAGAAGAAGAAGAAAGCATGGTAGAAAGGCTAATGATGAACATCAGCAGCTGGCAAAAACAAGCAAAGAAAACACTACATCAGCCCACTAAACTCTACTTCCTGTCTATGCTGCCTTGAATCAACTTACTAATGCTTTTATAAGGTCTTTTTGAAGCATTTGTCTATATAAGATATCAAACCACAATTTTGGGCTACTTTTTCTTTCTGGTTTCTCTTTCTTGAAGAAATACATGGAGGCCATCATTCCAACTGAAATCACATTAGAGAAAAATAAATTAAAGCACCTTGCTTTTAAAATACCATACACATTTGTGCCCCTATTGAAGCAGCATTAACTACCCTGTGTCCATATACTTAGAGCTCTACAATGGCAATTCTGTTTGCCAAACAAACATTTCCACTATTTTTAGTAGCAAATTGCATAACGTGTTGGCAATGCAATTATGAAAAGTCATCAAGAATTGAATTTCTGATGTAGGTGTTATTTTAAGGCCATCTATTCAAACCTTCTTGTTTTCACTAACTCCCTGAGCAGTTAACTTGTTTTATTTTCCCCATTTTTGTGTGATTAAACCTATATATCTCAACATATTCTATTTACTTACCGTAGTTAAACCTTAATGTTAGATGGCCAAGTGATGTCTCATTTGTTCTAATCACCGTATCACATAGCCATTAAACTAAATACTAAGTCTCTTCAGCTCAAGCTCTGCCATAATAATTATTTTTCGTTACCTTCAATCAGCTCATGTAAAAGGTTACTCCCTCCCTTTAAAAGAGAAGGTTCCATTATCGCTGAATTTTTTATTAATGGGGGGATGCTCCCTCACTGAGCTCAAAAGACTATTTTCACTTGGGTATATAAATATTTGATGCTGTTCTGCTGGGCAAAATGTCAGTTTAACGTTCCTGCACATGATTTACAAGGCAGCTATGGAAAAAAAAAATCTTCTGCTATGATGACAATCATACTACTGGGGAGCAATGTGTCCTTGTGTTCTCTGTTTCGTTTGAACTATTAAATGTTCCATACAAAGCTTAACCTTTGCATTATAGTTATTACTATAAAACTCACTGGCCCATGTATAATATAGGTGTTTGTCCTGCAAATCTGCCTTTTATAGATGTACAACCACTGCTATGGCTGCTTTTTATCAGGGGAGTTTCTTTCCCTGATTATGATTTGTGAATATCATAGCTTAGTGACTTTTCTGCCACATAAGCAGGGGTGGGTTCCTCCCGATTCGGACCAGTTCTCCTGAACCGGTAGCGGTCCGCTGGTGACGTCACAATGACATCACCGAACCGGATTGGTCGGTGCCAGTCCGTGGGGGCCGCCATCTTTTTTTTGAATTTTTTTAAAAAAAAAAATTTCTGAGCACGTGCAGAAGCCAACTTCCGGCACTGTGAATGCGGTCGCCATCTTTTTTTCGGCTTTGTTTTTTGTTTTTCAGATTTTTTGTTACTGCGCCCACGCGGCGTGCCCAATTGGGCTTTTGAGTGCATGGCAATAAGGCCAAGCACTTATTTCAGGGTTCAAAAAAATATAAGACAGGGTCTTATTTTCGGGGAAACACGATATATATATATATATATATATTGCAATTCAAAACTCAAAAAATTTTAAAAAAATAAAAAATAGAAACATCCACATTAAATATACGTGAGATACT
>QLTV01002934.1:726574-742921 GCA_003457575.1 Thermophis baileyi | reverse complement strand
TGAGGTTTTGATGTTGGTGTGCTGTGCCTTTTTTTCTCCACACATAGTGTTGTGTGTTCTTCCCAAACAACTCAATTTTGGTTTCATCTGTCCACAGTATATGTTGCCAGTAGTGCTGTGGAACATCCAGATGCTCTTTTGCAAACTTCAAACGTGGTGCAATATTTTTTTTGGACAGCAATGGCTTCCTCCGTGGTGTCCTCCCATGTACTCCATTCTTGTTTAATGTTTTCCTTATTGTAGATGTGTCAACAAAAATGTTAGCATGTGCCAGAGATTTCTGTAGGTCTTTAGCTGACACTCTAGGATTCTTCTTTACCTCATGAAGCATTCTGCGCTGTGCTCTTGCAGTCATTTTTACAGGACGACCACGCCTAGGGAGAGTAGCAACAGTGCTAAACTTTCTCCATTTGTAGACAGTCTGTCTTACCATGGACACATGAACATCAAGGCTTTTGGAGATACTTTTGTAACCCTTTCCAGCTTCATGCAAGTCAACAATTCTTGATCGTAGGTCTTCTGAGAGCTCTTTTCTGCGAGGCATGGTTCACATCAGACAGTGCTTCTTGAAACCAGTAACCCCAAAATTTGTGTGTGTGTGTGTGTGTAATTTGTAACAGCTTTGAATGGAAAAGCTCTGAGAAGGATAAAAATAAACATGACGATTACAGGGAACCTGTTTTAAATTTTTGACACAAGAATATTACTAATTTTGTTCTTTCTTTGAAGTGATTATGCTATCAGGCTAAACAAGGCTATATAAAAAGGGAGTCTAAATATTTACTTTATGATGAAAAGTAAAATTTTATTAATCTACATAATTGCAAATATTATTATCTACAAATTATCAGTGTTCAACACTTAAACTTGTCTAATGTCATTGTGATTCCATATATACTGCAATTTATACAACACAAAAATTTTCAAAATTTGTTTCCTTTATCTACCATATAGACATCTCTGAGATGTGTACTATCTTTAGTCAAGAAGAAGTAAATAGAAATAAATCTGAATCTGGCAGAAATTGGCAAGGAGAAAACTGAAGTAACACACAAACAAAAATCAATGGTAGCAAAGCTAACATCTTTTGTCTTTCCTCTTATGTATGTTAATTGTTTCCATCCGGTTACATGTCAGACCATACCCAATCTTAGCCAATCCCTCTCAAATAAGTCTACCAAGTGCATTAGCTTTCTCCAAATGAACCTCAGTGCTTCTTCTGCTCTTTCCTTGTGTTATAAAGTAATCTCCTATTAATTTATTTTTATACTTGTCAATTTTAGCTTGTTTCAGAATGCTCTTTCCCAAAGATCTATGAGAATTTTCTATCACTAGGTGGAGTGATGGCAGTGAATTTCACTGACATTACACCCTCTACTGATGAAAAATAAAGCTGCATTTTTTAAAAAAGTTGCATTATTATGAAAGCATCAAGTAATAATAAAATTGAAAAATAAAAAGTGGATTCACTCCTTTCTTTTGGAGTGGGGACCTTAACACTGATTAAGACAAAGTGGGGCCCTTAAGCCCTGATTTATGGAGAACTATTTGTTCTGCAGAGTAACATTTCAAGTTTGTTGTTATTATTTTAGCCAATTGTGTTTGTAGGAAGGTTATTGGATATAAGTCCTTTGGCTGTAGAATCTGTATTTTTATAAAGTGGATATGAATCTGGGACAAGAGAAAGTAACCATTCTGTGACTAAGGATTATAGGGTTTTTTTCTTCATTCTTTTTTCTTTTTTCTGATTATTTTGCAGCCTTTCAATGCCACAGATGTGCCTGTGTAATAGTGATGTCATCAGAAAGGCGATATAGAATTCCAAACTGAAGTTTGGAAAGTTAATAAAATACCCAGATTAAGACCAACAGTCACTAAATGTATTTGCTATATACTAAGCTTTTTAATTAAAAAAGAATGAAGAACTATACTACTTTAATAGCTTGAAAGTCCTAGAATCACAAAATAAGAACCTAAATGTTTTCCCCAACCTTAGTTTCATGGCATGGCTGCTGAAAGAGTTTGCTGGTGTTTTCTTCCCCTTAGCATTATTAATGCTCCTCTAAAGCAATAAGCATTTTGCTTATTTGTTTGTGGCATTTCAAGGTCAGTGTCTGCCTTGATTTCTTGTTCTTGTGCCAATAATTTGCCTTTTATGACCAGCAAATTGCTTTGATATAAAACAGATTTTTTTTATATACTAAATTTTCTGATTGGCCATCATCCCTATTGCAGACATTTTGTGAGCAAGCATATGCACTTCATAGAAGCCATTTTATAATCCTGTTCATGGCAAGATAATCATCCACTGGTCCATAAAGGCTGGAGATCCCTAACATTGCTGACACAACCCATGTTACCTGAAAGCTTATCCATAAAAATAGATACTGATACTTTAATTGGTTCAGAAGGCAACAAAAGCCATGCTTTAGATATGATATTCTGCATAATTGAAACTTTATAAGTTTCAATTATGCAGAATATCATATCTAAAGCATGGCTTTTGTTGCCTTCTGAACCAATTTTGTCAAGAATAATGCAGTAACATACTTTGACATTTCCTTCCCCTATAAACTAGCAGCAAACTGCATAGTTTTTTATGCTATAGGGAGGAACTCAAGAAGAGGAAATAAAATTGGATATAGAAGTTAGCCCTTCAAAGTAAGTCAGATTAGGAAACAGGCACAAAATTCCATGAATACTACTTTATTATTGTAACTTGTAATAGCAGAATACTAAAAATCTATCAGTTTCTTTCTCACTCTTCTTACACCAAAAAAATAAAATAAAATCAAAACAGGATTATTTTGAATTGTTTTCTTGTATCTTCCACCTTCTTTTGTAATTATTACTCCTCTAACAGATGATCTAGTCCTTCTCCAACATCTCTGTGTTTCTTTAAGCAGAGAAAAGGATACCGCTAGAAAGATAAGGAAGGTGGAAGATACACCAAAAGCAAACAAGAACATTTTATCTAAGAGCTGCTTCCTTTTATAGCTATCTCTCCCCCCCCCACCCCCGATTAATAACAACCTTGGATAGGGCACAGAAACAAGTCAAAATTCCAAGTTAAAACTAAACAGCAATTATAGAAAAAGCAAGTATTTGTAAACAATTTCCAATCTGTGGTTAAGTTTGATTTTCCTGCCATTGTAGTAAGTAAGGATTTGGAGATCATATTTGAGCAGAGTTTAATTGGTGACTTTGGCCCAGCCAGTCTTTCTCCATTCAACTCTCTTCAGGGAGTTAGTGTGGGAACAAAATTAGGGGGAAATTTCTGTCTTAGGCCTTCAAAGAAAAAGACAGAAACAACTGCAATAATATTGCAATATATATCACTAAACATATCTCCTAGTAAGAGAGTCTAATACATGAATTCAAATGTATAAAAATAAATATCTTAAACAAATATTAGCTTATGTATGTGCAAAACAGACCAGTAATTCAATATTTCTTATTGTATATTTCCTATATATTCTTATCACCAAATGTAGAAAATAATGTCATTAGTAAAAAAAAAACGGCAAAATTTATTTTTCATTCCTTCAAAATATTACATTTATGAAACAGTAACTGAAGACCATAGCCCAAACCTACTTTCAATAGTCTTAAGGAAGAATCTGCATACTCACCTTGAAGCTGCCTTGCAAGTTCTCCACAAGAGATCAAGCTAAGATGCTCAGTGACCGCCTGTTCACCTCCTAGATCTTCACTAAGGTTCATCTGCTGGTCACTACATTCTTCTTCTGCTGCTGGGACTTTGCATACATCATCGCCATTACCTTTTTCAAGATTTAATGAACCACAATCTTCAGGAATATCTAATGGATTCTTGTAATTTTTTAATTCTAGGGAGCTGTGGCTGATAGATATTACAGCACTAGTACTCTTGGAGTTCATTCGGGAAACATGCTGAGATACTATCCCAACAAATTTCAGGCCCCGACTTGCAGCATCTTGAATCTATAAAATCAGGAGAGATAATATTTTAATTTACCAAATGTCCTTGAGGAATATGGTTCAAAGAAGTGCAGAAACTAGAAACTAGAGTTATTTTATGGCTGGATTTTTCTCTAGTGCATAAAATGTCCCATTAGACTGGTATACTACAATCCAAGACTATTAGCATTTTTTTCTTTAAAAATAAAAAGAAGAACTCTAGTATAGAAAAAAAATAGGCTTAGATTTTTAGATTTTTAGTATCATTAGGCACTGAATTCACAACATATGTTATATTAGGTGAATAGTCTCCAATATATGAAAGTTTGTATGGTTCTACTTATATTAGAGTGAACTTTTTTCTTAAACTCAAAGACTGCATTGCTTCAATTTTGTACTGGTTTATAAATTATTTAATTTTTAATAGAAAATCAGAAAACACAGAAAGAAAATGTTAGCACTACTGAAAGTATTACAGCAGCACTGAAAGCAGAACTGCAAACCGTAGCTATTCAGAAAATAACTCAGAGAACAGATGTGATTGTGTGACATTATTTAAGTAGTACAGAGCGAAGCTATGTACAGGATGTGGGAGAGCAACGTGAAAATATGAATCGGGTGAGTGAAAACAAAGATACAGCAGCATTCCTTCAGCAACAATACCTATTTCATAAAATACCATAAAAAATTCACACTTCATAAAACTCATTTAGTGAAAATTTACTAGCTCAGAAATTCATACATATGCTACCATTCTTTTTTTATTTCTCCTCTAGTACATCCTTTCTTCTGAATGATTACATGTTTAACCTCAAAATTCCCAGTAACTGAGTTTGGCTTTAGTTTGCCCTGTGTAATGTTGGTTGCAATTTGGGCAGCTGACTTGATATATGATGCAAGATTTTTTTTCATTAAATAAATAAATTAACTAGCAAGTAAAGTCACTGGATGATCAAACAACTTTACTATCCCTATTAGGTGTCAGTTTGATAAAAATGATTTTTCAAGAGTCCGGGGTTTTGTTTTGTATAATAATCTCAATATAAAGTATTCAATAATAAAATAATAAATAAATAATAAAGAATTAAATATATTTTAACAAATATATTGAGCAAAATGATCTCTAAACATTGCCAGCAAAAGAGAAAAAAAAATTCTTGCTACCATAAACCTTCTGAAATTATTTACGTTTCTTTCAACTAAAATTGCTGACTAGGAGCATGTTTTCTAAATTATCAATGTATTTTACAGGAACACCATCATAGTGGCCTTATCTTTGTATTTTTGAATTGATGCAGAAATTCAGAGAAAACATCATAGCCATAGGTAGGAAAATGAATAGCTTGGAAAAGAAAACTCCAAACTAGAGAAATGGCCATTAAAATAGCAAATGCAGTTCAATTCTGGGTAGCAGAATAAAAATGTTGACTCAGTGTGTAGCATAACTGAAAAACGATGAGAAATTTCATCTGGAAATCATTATGTAAGGTACTGAAACACATTTATAAAATCTGTGGGTTTGGCTACAATTGAATAATTATAAGAGGTCTGATTATCACAAGAACTTGTAAAGGTAGAAAATAAGGCAAGAAATGCATTTAGATGATTTCCCTTCCTTTTAATGGACAAAAATAGGGTACAGTGTGTGGACAAATAAGCCCCCACTACACATTCACTGCCACCTATTTCAATGCTATCATGTCAGATAGAGAACAAGCTTGGTATAGTGGTTCAGGAGCAAGGTTACAAACCAGAAGACAGTGAGTTCTAGTCCTACCTTGGGCCCAAAGCCATGTAAGTGATCTTGGCCCAGTCATTCTTTCTCAGCCCTAGGAAGCAGGCAATGGAAAATCACTTTCAAAATCTTGCCAAGAAAACTGCAGACTAGTCCAGGCAATCATCAGGAGTTAACACTGACTCAAAATCACACACACGCAAACACATCTCAGACACAGAATCTATATCTTCATAAGGGACAGATACATCCAAAAGCTCACAAAGGCCAAAGATCTCTCTATTCCCTCCCTCTCCAGGAGAGGAAATATTTTTGTAATTTCAAAATACAAACAGAAGTTGCTGGGATGCAGAAATGTAACATCTTTCCACAACCCGAGATTAAGCATACTGTATTGTTTTAATTCAAATTGTTTACTTTGTTTTTGTTTGGTTAATTATAAGCTACCCAATATCAGCATTCAGGTTTTGTGGCCATATTGATTAATAAATCAATAAATGTGGAATTTCCAGGAATGATGCTATATTTAACAAATTGGCATAGAGGCAAAATTTGTTCCAAGACTCAGCTATTCTCTACAGGAACAAGAAAAGGCTAGTTAAGAACTGTCCTAAATTTAATTTCTTTTTCTCTGTGTATTTCAAATTAATTTATGTCTTTGGTGGTTTTTACTTTTATACAAGCTCAGCCATTTGCTCTTTTTATGTAACTTGGAATCTGTTTATATGAGAGTTTATAAAGAGTAGCAAAGCAGCATCATTTCTTTGTCAGAGTCTTATTTTTCTATAGGTTGTTCTAAGGGAGATCCTTTTAAGTTGCTTTCTGAGATCTGTACTACTCTATATTTTATCTTGTTTGCTATTCAATGTGGTACTGTTTATAAAGCCAAAGGCTATATTATATTCTCTTTTGATCCTCCTCCTCCTCCATCATCATCATCATCATCATCATCAAATCCACCCTTCACTTTGATGAGTATTTATTTATTTATTTATTTATTTATTTATTTATTTATTTATTTATTTATTTATTTATTTATTTATTTATTTATTTATTTATTTGTCAAACATGTACAAGATAGCAGGTATAGGTATAAACATAAACATAATCAAAGTGAATACAGATAGATGAAGACAATAGGACAGTAGGACAGGGACGGTAGGCACGCTGGTGCGCTTATGCACTAAAGAAGAGTGGTATTCACTTTTGGCATATTTTTCAGGCTGGAAAAAATGCAAAATTGTGTGGTTTTATGTGTCAGTTAGCATGTCAGATATGGCAGTGAATATTCGCACATTCTTTTGCAATTCTAAGGGATAAATATAACAGCATGAGAAAGAAATCTAAACCACTAACAAAAGCAATGTAAATATGTTTTCTTTTTGTAACATGGAATCAGTGTAGAGAAGATGTATTATCTTCTCCCAAATACCTTGGTTCTTCTGCCTCTAATGTAAATAAATTTTGAATGTTATACATATTTATAATGTGCACATATTGATTCAAATGTTTTCAGTGAGTACAAAAAGCAACTTGATGAAGGAATGCTATAAATGAAGGAATATTTCCCCACGCTATATAAAATGCATACATTCTGGCCACTGATAATTTACAGAAATTTTTGGGAAAGCTTACAATTTCCCTTCCTTTTCAGTTTTACTGAAGTTGAACTATTTTGTTTTCTTATTTATGGTTAACCAGAGATTTGATTGCATCTTTGAACACAAAACAAACTAAGTTGTGGCATATTTTGGTCAACCACTACTCTTCCCAACACTAAGAAATTACTGAGCAACAGACATAAGTATTAGTGCGTTTTCCAAAAATATTATTTTAAAAAATATTGCCATAGACTTAGCCTGGTACAGAACAGAGATAGGCAAAATCACTGTACTTTGATCTAACATAACTCAAACTGCCAGCTCAGCAAAATGCCAGTATTACATTTTTCAGCCTGAATTCCTTATTTGTACAATAAGAATAAAGCTCTGACTCACATCATTACCTTCTTATGGAAAAACAATCAGGTTTATAAAAACATATCTATAAAAAAAAATACCTACCAGTTTACAGTAAAAATGTAAGGCAACAATATTTCTATTATGGATATGCTTGATTTCTGTTCTTTTTATAAATAAGCAAGTAAATATCAGTCATGATGCCTTAAAACAATGTTTAAATGGTAAAGGGGTAATCATATTACTTCAGATTTAAGAATAAAAGTATCTGCAGTAGATATAACTTTATAATTGAATGCCATATCTAATTTAATAAAACAGGAATCAGAAGGAGTTTTATAAAGAGACTATGGTCTCACTCTTTCTTGTGACTAGGGGAATGGTTTCAGAAAAAGTTGAGAGAACGCAGATAGATATCTAAATCTTCATATCTTGCTGCCCCATGAAATCTGATGGATGTTTAGCCTAATAAGATATAGAGATAGTAATTAATGGTCTTAACACACTCTCACAAATAATAAAATAATGTTCTGTCTATCATTCCAAGAGATAATTAATAGATAAATTAATGCATTATGCTAAGCAACTTTATGTTTTGGATAGATACAGCTAATTTATGGCCTAATTGATTGCATACATTTGCCAAATATGGTTTACTTACTTTCTTACTTACTTATTTATAAATTTATTTGCCGTCTATCTCGCCGTGGGGCTACTCTAGGCGGTTTTCAATAATAAAAAGAAAGATGAAAGGAGTGTAAACAGAAGTAAAATAACAGAATAATAAAATAACCAATGATAAAGGTAAACAACAAGAATAATACATCAATATGATAACCAAAAAGATGAATTGGTAAAGAGCAGAGGGGTTGGGGGAAGAGTCTGCCATCCATTTAGCATCTACCTCCAGTATTTGGTGTATTCAATAAACCAAAATTAAACAATAAACTATTCAGGCCAATTATATAAAGCAGGCTAATCTACTAATTTTTGAGATCTCTGAATATATAAATTATTGTTAAATGTTCAGAGAAACACTAATATTACTTTATTATTGTTTGGTCTTTAACATCATTATCATGCAAAATGTATACATGGGACAAGAAGCAACAGTCCAGATGGAATATGCTGAAATAGATCAGTTTTAGGTCACTTATTTATATCATAGGTAATAAAAGGAATGAAACAAGGCTGTATAATCTGGCCTTATTTATAAGCTGAATTTTTATTGAGGAATGTTGGATTGAAGAAGATAAGCATGATTTTAAAACTGGAGTAAGAAACATCAATAACCTATGAAATGCTGGTAATACTACTCTGTAAAAGAACGAATAGTCAAGAAATACAGACTAGCACTTGTAGGATAGCAATGTAAACTTTAGGGGGGGGAATACTCAAATACAATTTATCTATATTATAAAATCAGATTTGTACAGCAATAGTTTTCCCTGTGACACTTTAACACAAAAGAGAGAAGCAGACAGAAAAGTATTTTTATGTTTTTGAACTTTGATGTTGGAGAAAAAACAATGGGTAGGCAAGAAAATATACAAATAGATCAATGATCAAATTAATCCAATGTTCACACTCACATAAATAATCAGATGCAAATTATCAGCTCATTGTGCACTTTTGATAAGTCCATAATGCTGGGAAAGGAGGAAGGAAACAGAAGTGGCTGACAGCAACAAAGAGAGTAGATTCAATTACAGCAATAATGGAAGATTTAAAAGGCCAGGTTGGTGACAGATCATCCTGGAAAAAAATCTATTTCAAAAGTTAACAAGATAGCACATAATCAATTGATCTTTCTTAACAAATATGAAAGAAAAGAAAGAAAAAAGAATAAAGCAATGTCTTTATAGAGAGAATATTACTTTGGCCCTTCTCTTAATTATCAGATATCTGGTTCACCAGTTTAACAGAGTATAATTTGAACCTTAATTTAGCAACCACCCAAATTGTTAGCAGTTGTATGTGCTGAAATAAAATTGCATTACACACACAAAAAAAAACCCCACAACTTAATAGTTTTCTTAACAGTCCAGAATAAAAGTTCTTAAACTGTGAATCATAGTCATTAGTCATTGATATTTTAATCAAGGCTTCAAGCAGTATAGTCAAAGCTGTCAAAATTTGCTCTTATTTTGCCTGGATAAGCCTCCTTGCAAGCTTGCCTAGGCACAGCAGTATGCAAAGCCCACCGTTAATCTTGGGAGATGGCTAAACTCTAGCCATCTGTTAAAATCTCCCACCAATCACTGCCACATTGATTAGTAAATAATTTCCTGTTAGCCTGCTGACTTCCAGCATATTGTATAAAAGCATATTCATATTTTTTGGAATGTCTGTAGAAGTAGTGAAATTCAGAATTTATAGTCATTGTTTTGAAATTCTATTTTTTCCAAATAGAAAAGTTTTTCTTTATGGTATGAGAAAAGCTAAATATAATGTACTTACAGCAACACTAAACATTAAATCAAGAAAGAATGATGAAAATTACCTATACATTTGTATTGCTACCTAATACATTTTATTAATTTTTTTAACAAAATAAAAACTAAGAGGAAATAAAGATAATAAACAAGAGCAGTAAATAGTGGGGGAAGAAACAAAAAGAAATAGAAAAAGAAAATACATGAAAAGAAAGATTATAAAGAAGTTGCTTCTGATCTTCTTGATGGTGCTTATAGATACATTTTAGTTTTAGTTTTCCTCTCTAAAGTTATATTATATTTTGCTTCTTTCCATAAGCTACCTTTTTAAATCTTTAAACTATAAATCACAAGTTCATTTATCTCTTTTCTTCAGCAAAAAGCTGAAAACACCATCCACAGTCACTTGTTTCGTGAGATGGGCAGCTATATATATTGGGCAAATAAATATATAAATAGTATTATAAATGCATTTAATGACCCACTACTACTAATGGATTATTAAAATGACTAATCCTGAAGAAATAGAAGAACATGGAATTTAAGTAAGATTTCGACTAAATAAATGCAATAATATATGAGATAGAATTAGTAGAATTTTGTGAAGTTAATTTGTTTTCATTGCCAGCATCTGTTTTAAATAACCTAAATCAAAGCCAGGGGCTTGTGGCCAACTTTACTGATTCACCAGTTATAAACTGCAGTGACTCACAACCGTGTCATTTCCTGCTTAGACTACTCTAGATGAGGCTCCCCTTGAAGACAACTCACAAACCATAGCTGGCACAGAATGTGGCTGTCTGATTTGGGTTAACTGGTATAGCAGAGTGACATACATACATACATACATACATACATACATACATACATACATACATACATACATACATAACGAAGGAAAATTCTCCAGGTCCCAAGTACTGGAAAATACATATAAGCGCTTCCGCAATTGCACTTCTGATTCTATAAAGTTTGACCCTCTCTCTACTCTCCCATCATTATGATGAAGGCTTCCATTTTTCAGGGAGCTCTCAGAGAGGAGATCGCTATGTAGGCAGACTGCACTTTAATGGGGCTTGATGAACATGCTTTTATAATGGTCTTGCATTAATTGGTTTATTCATTTTATTGTTTTACAATTATAAAGTATGTAGAATTGATACAAATAAGTGTAAATAAATAAGTATAAATTAATAAACAAACACAGATTCTGCATCAATGGACAGTATAGTATTAGAGTGAAATAAAGAAAATAAATACATAAAAGGAAATGGGAAACAGGATATTACCTATTAAACTGGGTACTTCCAGGTGCAGACTGTAGAATAGATCATGAGTCATTAGTATCAAATACACAAGTTGAACAAAAAATTAAATTATATATGTTCATGAAACTATGTGGCAATAATTGACAGGCATAAGCTCACATATTTGGGCATGTAATGGAAGTGAATGATGGATTGAAAAAATGACAATGCTTGACTAGGTTGAAAAAAATAGAAGGGAGAACAAGGGGAGGGCGAGATGGTCAGGATCAGATATATTACTGGAGTGTCCCAGGAAAAGCTGAGATTAGCAGCAAGTTGAAATGGATGGCAACTATTCATATTAACTAATATTGAGTTTGGCCCAACTCCATACCAATTAATCAACCATCCAAGCCACCAAGTAACCAGCCATCCAGCAGCTGTGCTAAGATTTGGAGTCATTGCAAGTTGGGCTAATTAGAAGGAAATAATAAAACTTCCACTGATCTGGAAGTTAATGTAACATATTCCTTATAACCTTCAAGCATTACCATAAATGTGAGTTTTATTTTAGGACTGTGCACTACTTTGGATTCTGTTTCCAAAATTTGCTTCAATGCATACAGATAACACAATTTTGAGAAAATGCACAACAACTTTAAGATGTTGCAAATAATTACTATATTCATTCTCTCTCTTTTTTTTGCTTCAAAATACCCTCTGGTCAGTGAATCCAAAATTCTGCACAGGATAATGTATAACATATAAGATATAATGGATTTACTAGATCAGAGCATTAAAAAAGAGGATAAACATGTGATTTTGACTTATTTTTAATCTAAAAATGTTACAATGAATCTTGATCTGTTTTCAAGCACTACGTTTTGAAGTATGCAAAGTATATTGAACAAATCATATATGCATATACAAAATAGCAAGTGTTAGTTTCAAATTTCTGTCCTTCAGACAATTTCTGGAATGCCGGGGTTAAGTACTATAGTCTTTTTCCACAGCTATTTATAGTTTAGCCAAAAAATGAACTTTCTAGAAAGTCAACAGGAAAATAGGCTAAAAGCAAGCATATCTCCTGGAGACACCATGAAACGCTTTTGTTATATTCCCAAAGTGCTTATCTCAATGCAAAATGCAAAGTAAAAATGAACATATGCACTTCGAAAAAATAGTTTGTTTTCACACCATCGTACCCAATGAAAATTTCCACAATTTTTTTGTTTTACAAATGTTTTCAAAATGTTATACCATATATTGTAATAGCATTCTTGTCCATTCTTTATTTTATGTATCTACATCATTCAATTAATATATTGTTTTCTGGACACATATAACAAATATAAAAAAACAGAAACTTAGGAACCAAATTAAGTACTTTGAAAAAGTATTTTACAGGTAGTCCTCAAGATATGACACTTAACAACTGTTCAAAGTTACAAAGGATGCCCCCAGATTGCATACAATCCTGTTTCAAAGTTATGACATGTCACTACGTTCATTTTAATTTGGCAGCAGGATTCCTATTCTGAAATGACATTGTATACTGATATGAAGTTCTCATGTGATACCTGTACTGCGCATGTGTTAATCTTTCCTTTGTTCTCTTTGTTCTTCACCATGTAGACACAGACTTAGGTGTTCTTATTTTTGTTATGCAAATATATTACTTTTATTCTTTCCTGGACTCCGGTCTTATTCATGAGGATTGAGGGCAGGGAAACAAGATTCATTTCACCTCTAATTATTCTTATCTCCGCAACATGGTAGCAGAGGATGGTTTATCTGCTCTGATGTTTCCCCGCTCGTCATTCTTAGATAGCAATTGCAGTCCTCACAATCATTCACCCTTATGATTGACCAAGGGGATGCTGCAATGTCCATCTCCTCTCTCCCCAACCCACCTTCTCAGGACTCTGAAGTGCTTAGGCCTGCTTCCCATGCCTCCTGGAAGCAGACCACCATTTTCTACGGGAAATGGTGACTGCTCTCAGAGCTCAGCTGGCCTTCAGGAGAAAGCTCTGAAAGGCTAGGGAACTGGTTTCTATTTTGCTCCAGAAAGGCAGGAGGAGATTGGTAGGAGAATGGACAGTGGCAGAAACAAAAAAGGTAGGTGTGCCCAGCGTTTTCCTTCCCCAGTGTTTCTCACTGACAAGATAGGGTGGGGTGGGCATGCATGCAAGTTAGTGGTAGGATTGGGGAAGAATGAGCTCCCTTTTCCTAGGTTGTTCCTCTTTTGCTTCTGGAAGCAAGTACCATTTTGAAGGGCCCACAATTCATTTCAGCTACTCTGAAAATGGTTTCCAGCCATGCAGTCTAGGGACATTAAAGGACAGAACAGTTTGCTTTCATTCCGAATATGACAGAGCTTCCAGAACAAGGTTTACATTAAAAGGTAAGGGAGTAATCAATGGGGAAGGGCATGTGGGATTCCAACAGGAAAAAAGCAGAACATGGGGTATCTCAGGCGGTGGAAGAGGCCATGGGCTTGTGCCTGCATTAGGCCAGAATCTCCCCCATCCCTGAGGCACCTCATGCTCCACTTAATGACCCACATGTTCATTTAACAATTGCACTGGGGAGAGCAGAGATAGGTGGTTGTTACTTGCAGCAATTCATTTAACATTTGTCCCAACTTACACTGTAATGGACTGACTTGCAACCATAATAGGCAGGCATTATGGTTATAACTCGAGGACTACCTGTATTGTAAAGTATTAGAATATTATCATTTTAACTTTTCTAATTTAAGTTTTAAATTAGAGTATTTTGTAGTTGTTATTTTAACTGAAACTGAATTGAAGTTTTATAATACTTAAAACCATTAAAGAAATAAAGAAACAGATAGGGTTACTGTATTACATGATCATCTTGGACAGTTATACTTAAGCAATTAAAACACTTTAGATTTCATTATTTGAAATAATCTTTTTAAGTTAATTTAAAAATATTAGCATACTGAAAATACGTTCAATGTAGTAATACTATACTCTTAATCATATTCATTTTTATGATACTATTAATGCTTAAGATATGTGCAAGATTAGTTTCCTGTTAGAAAGAAAACATTAAATTAAAATATTTAACCAATATTTTGGTAAAACAATAAAAACAAAAGCAAATATGGCTGAAAGATCACTTCAGTTTAAGTATTTCTACTTTGTTGATACATATTTATGATCTGTATTCACTATAAAACACACACACACACACACACACACACACACACACACACACACACACACACACACACACCAACTATTATCTTTTTCCCTCAGTTAAAATGCATCTGCAACTCATACTGTTGTAACAGATTGTACTCTTAACAGCCTTGGAAATAAATGCCTGCAACTACCAGCATAAGGGTGTGGCAATTGCTCTTTCTGTGCATTGTTTTCCAATGTACATCAAATAAGTATGAAGCATTTCAGGATGAACTGAGCTGCCTCAAATGATTCCAACAATTCAAGAAAAGAGTCAAGAAAAAAGAACCTGTTTTAGAAAAGTTAGGAAAGTCTGCCAAGCAAGTTGTGTATATAATTCATCTATAAAAGATTCTGCTTTCTTTACAGGATAATCTGAACTCCAAGTCTAAGAGATTATGAATCAATTGCATCATTTTAACTCCTATTAAACTTGCACCATATAGACAGAATCTTACCAGACTAAACTATACTGTTCTAACCCTAATTATTATACTCTGGGATATTCTAGAGAATGGCTAGCCTAAATTTCATCCTCTTTCTCCAAATTAGTTATTGTCTGTGTTGTCTTTTGTCTCCTCCTCCTTGGAATGTGCTCCTTCCTTCCTGGAAAACTGCTGCTTCACAGTAGTTCATCACACTACTTCCTCCTTTGTAGATCCAATCCATTGCATTTTCTTATATAAAAAATGGGCAGGGTTTGTTGCACAGCAATCAAATTTTACTGCTCAATTGGGTGGCAGGACCTAACTCATCTTGGCTGCTTTGAAAAAGGTAAACAGGATTAGATAACTTTACAGTTGTAAGAACATCCTGTAAGAAAGCTGTGTATTGTTGCCAAGAAAGCAAGATGGACATGTCCACAAAATTACAATTTAAATACATATGGAAAATTGGAACTTGATAACTCTATTCTAATTACAATATTTATTTAAATTGCATGGCTAACTTAAATAAAGAAATGCAATGGGTTCCAGAGATGTAATGAATTCTAAGGGCTTTCCGTTCATTATTTTGCATTCACATTTTATTATTTTACAAGCATTTCCTATCAACTTACTTTTTTAATAAGGTCTGGTATTTTTGATTTATCTGGAGGTTGATCTGAGAAGAAGCAACTTTCTATCTCCAAAGTATTCCATTCACTGACAGGTTCCCTTCGCAAAGGTCTAAAAAGAAAAGAGCTCTCAATTATATCATAGCACCCAAATTACCAAGTTTTATCCAAAGCTTGGAATATACTGTATATCTTAAATTGATTCTAATTCCTATAGAAAAGGTTTTACACGGTATCAAATCATACAACAGGGAATTATAGAAATTTATAGATTTCTTATAACAATAAATAAAGGAATGTAGTCTTGAAGCAAAATTTAATGTATTTGAAAAACACACCATCCTTATTTTCACTAAATATCATGGAATATGGACGTACACATTTAATGTCTAATTTACATATAATTCAACCATTTTCCAACTTCATATTAAATTTTCTCATATATCTTTTTAAATTACCACTCTTAGTAAAATATTGGCTTGTTTCTACATACTGCCTTCACTCTAGTTATGCATTATTTATATCTGATTTTTAAATAATTTAATTTCTTGATTTAGTAGACAAGTTGTTCTAATCTGAATGAAAAGTACAAATTGTTCTTGAGCCCAAATAGTAACTAAATATTAGCTAAAGAGGAGGCAGAGTAAAATATAATCTTTTGAATTTTCCAACTGTATCATTCATTCATACATACATACATATATCCCTGGAAAGAAAGAAAGAAAGAAAGAAAGAAAGAAAGAGAGAGAGAGAGAGAGAGAGAG
>QLTV01002934.1:682279-711501 GCA_003457575.1 Thermophis baileyi | reverse complement strand
GTCTAATAATTTGAACATTCTATAGACATTTATAGTTATTGACTTACCTCCTTGCAGCAAACAGCAAACAGCCAGTTTCAATTTCAGCAGAGCCTGATTAGCAAAAAGAAAATAAAAATCTGCCTCTGCCTCTGCCTCCCAGCAATTTGCCTCCTTGCAGCAAACAGCCCGTTTCAGTTTCACTTTCACTTTTAGTCAGCCTGATTAGCACAAGCTGCTAATAGTTTCAGGCTGCAGGAATTGCCATAGCCCATATAGGCATTTATAGTTATTGACTTACCTCCTTGCAGCAAACAGCAGCCAGTTTCAGTACAGCCTGATTAGCTCAAGAAAATAAAAATCTGCCTCCGCCTCTACCTCCCAGCAATTTGCCTCCTTGCAGCAAACAGCCCGTTTCAGTTTCACTTTCACTTTTAGTCAGCCTGATTAGCACAAGCTGCTAATAGTTTCAGGCTGCAGGAATTGCCATAGCCCAGTGATGGCGAACCTTTTTGGTTCGCGTGCCAAAAGGGGGTGTGTGCGCGCCAGCGCGCGCGCACGTGCCCACACCCATTCCCTCCCCCCACACGCAAGCCTGGGACGGTGAAAAACGGGCAAACGGGCAAACCGAACGGCCCAACAGGCAAACTGGAAGTCCGTTTTTCCGAACTTCCGGTTTGCCTGTTGGGCCATTTTTCGCACTCCGGAGGCTTCAGGGAATCCTCCTGAAGCCCTCCGGAGGGCAAAACAGCCTCCCCCAAGGCTGAAAACCAGCTGGCCAGCGCGCGCATGCGCGCTGGAGCTGACATAGGGCAACGCCTCGCGTGCCCTCTGATATGGCTCCACGTGCCACCTGTGGCATGCGTGCCATAGGTTCGCCATCACTGCCATAGCCTATTCCTGCCTGCAGCCTGAAACAGCTGATGGTCAGGAGGCCGACAATCACTTGCTTGTGCTAATCAGGCTGTGCGCTGTTTGCTGCAAGGAGGCAAATTGCTGGGAGGCAGAGGCCAAAGGGTGGGGGTGCGTGGGTGTTCTGTGTATAAGGCACACCCAAATTTTCACCCTCTTTTAGGGAGGAAAAAAGTGTGTCTTACACTCCGAAAAATACGGTATATAGTGGGCCATATATAGAGACCGGCATGATGGCTTAGTGGTGAAGATGCTTGCTTTCCATTTGGAAGGTTGAGAGTTCAATCCTAGGTAGTGGCAGATAGTACTCTCTCAAAGCGCAAAGAGAAAATATCAGGCACAGCCATTGAGAATGCCCATCTCCAAGATCCCAAAAGATGATACAGTTTGCCAACAGGACCTGGAGTGAACCAACCCTGTCGTATCTTATCAGAGTATACTGTATTTCTCAATTTTTCCATTAAAATATTTCCAATACCAAATGTCTAAAGTTGGCTTGCAATTCTTCTTCCATTTGTGGACTATAGATGTTCTTGCTGCTACTAGCATAAATACGATTGTGTTTTTATTTTTTGTATTTTCATCTTTTCCTTCAAACAGCAATAAAATATATAATTCTTCTTTTACTAGCACAGGTGAATTACAGATTGTATTTATCACCCTAAAAACTAATTCTTGACATTGCCAAAATGTGCATCTTTTATCCAAAAAAATTATGAGGAAGATTTTCTAGATCATTGGTATAAAAAATGTGGTTTATCAAATTCTCAAGTTTTACTGAATTTTGCCTAACTTTAATTTTCCAAATTTCTCATGATCTCTGAACATTGCATATATCAACATTCACTGTTCTTACAGAAATCAAAGATAACTCTTTTCCCTATTTAAAAAATAGATATATGCTGATACAGAATTATAAAACTGTTAATTGAAAGATGGTTTTATTGACATGGAATATGAAACATTTTCATTTTTGTGTTAATAGTATTGCATACTAATAAAAACACAATGAAAATATTTAAGAGCAAAATGCTATTTCAAGCTGTACTTAACTAAATACTGTCACAGTAAGAAACAAAAATATACAAGAAATTTCTCCTAACTTTATGCCCAAGGTAGATTCAAATATGAAACACATTTTCAGCTTGTTATCCTCAGACAATGCTGTCAATCTACAGATTCCTAAACAGTCTATAGAAATGTCCATGCAGTAAATAGTAACGTGACACTGCTATAATTTCCAACCTGGGTCAAAGCTCAGCAGGAAATCTCCTTGTCAATTTTTATTCCCACTTCCTCAAAAGAGATTTACCTTTCCATTTTCTTGATCAGTACAGCCCTGAAGATTTGCTCCTGAATTGTCTTCTCATTCTTATTAGGTGGCTGCAGAAAGGGATAGATAGTAGCCAAGCGGAAGCCCTGATAGTAGAAGTCTTGCAGTTGAAGTGGAAGATCACGTAAGGAAGACAGGTTGATTATTGCTGATCTTTGTAACTCCGCTGGAACAAAAAGGTAGATTTATCAATAGATCTGAATTATTCTCTGCAATTATTAATATTTTAAACCTCTACAAGTGTTTTTTAATCAGCAGAAAACTCAAAAAATTGCCACATTGTGAAATATAATAGCCCCCATTGATATAAGCTGATCTTAAAAATGGAAAATGGGGACATTTTCAGTAACCCAATTTATAAAACCATAAACTGAAATAAAATACCCCAGCACTGAAATTTAAAATATCTGCTGTTGATATCAACAAAGAAAATTGATAAACATCATAAAGTACCATGTCACGTTCTGTGTGAGCATATAAAACAGCTGTTGTGGCAATGTAATGGGCAAAGCTGAAGCAAGCTTAAGGATGAGAACAGAGTCCATGATAGGTAAGAATACCATTTCTCTCTCTGACCTGCGTTTTCTCTTTTTTCTGATACCCTGTTCTTTTTTTTCCAGTCTGCAAGGAATAGACATATAACATCTTGGAATTTAACTAAGGGCTCTATGGAATTGGAGAGCATGTTACTTACATTACTCATTCAGTTGCCAAAAATTTAAACTACAGAATGCCACCCATTTCCCTAAACTGTGACAAGAAAGCCTCAGCCTATTTCTGGATTTCACCCTTCAATAAAAAGATCTCCAAATTGGACCACTAAAAGTTGATAGAAAAACAGCTGTTTTTCATACTAAAAACTACACAAAAAAATGCATGGTAAAAATTTGCTAATTTATCTTGGTAATCCTAAATGATCCCCACAGAATCTTATGTTTGTGGCAGATATAATTATTAACATATTTTATATGTTATTCAATATATGTGGAAAAAAGCAATCACACGCTTTAGGAATTCTAAAAGAGATCAAATAAATGTCACAAAACTGTATCATCTTTGATGCAAAATCTAAGTTCAATCTGACACAAGAGTCATAATTTTTCAGCCAACTAACTGAAATCCTGTTAGCGCCTGAGCTCCCTTTATGATATGGAGAAGGATCTTATATTTAAGGGGAAAGGTTAGGGATTTGCAGTAAAAGTCTATTATGGAATGGCCGCCACCAGGTTGTAGATAGTGCCCAGTCGACCTGCGCCCACATCAAGTCTCAACGACTTCTTCATTTATCAGCAGGTTTGCTCCTCTAACCATAGAACAAACACATAAGTGCAGTAAACAAATACGTAAAATGTATAAAGTCTTTAAAATTTGTTAATGATTTTCCCCAGTGACCTCAAGGCATCCACTTTACAACATCTATTAATGAATGGGGGGAAAAGTGGCTCTAGCTGCAAGGGTCTATGTGCTCAAACTGTGTTTGCATTTCAAACCATGCTTCAGGCATCATCTACTGTATAGAATTCAATATATATGTAAACAGTAAAACTTCACCCAAGCTTGCAATCAAAGGGGGTTTATCAAATATCATGTCAACAGTCTGTACTGTTTGGAGAAAGCTGTGCATGGCCTTAGGAAAAAGGTCTAGAGTAGCCAGCAGCTACCTCATATAGAGTCAGGCTAGTCTGCTTTATCAGCACTGGAAGGAAGACACCAAAGGTCAGCTGGGCATAGCAGGGTGTGTGAAGTAAAGGGCAATGGGGATGGCTGTAACTTCATGCTGGGGTGCTGGGCGGGCTGGCTGCAACACAGGGCTCGAGTTAATACTTTAGCAGCAATGCCAGTGGCACTGGCACTGAATTAGAAGCCTGAAGGTAGTGGCAGCTGGTTAAGACTGCTGAAGGCCAAACTACTTCAGCGCCAGTGCTACCATTCCAAGGAATGTCACTGTGAAGGGTGAACAATAGATCAGAGATGGAGGGGGGAGAAAAATGGAAGTGGTTGTTGAAGCACCCCTGTGATTGTACGTGTGAGTAGGCCACCAAATGTCCAAATTTTTATCACATGACTGGACAACTGCTGCAATAGACATTAACTTCAGGGACTGGGTCTAAGTACCATTCGTTCAGCATTGCTGTAACTTCAAATGGCAACTGAATGAATGGTTGTTAAGCAAGAATTGCCTGTGAGTTCTTTTTTATTGTAATTGTATAGCAGACATCAGAAAAATATTGTATAGATAGGCCTAAGCTATTATAATGAAAGTTAAAAATAATGAAACCCTGGGACTACCAATTAAATGCTACCTCATGTGAATCAGGGACCATTTTTAGAAATATACATAAGCCAAAATGTTTATGGTATCACATACAACGGTTTTGTGAATAGACGTTGTTATAAAAGTAATTATCAATGCTTATATTTTCTGCACTTCATTTCCTGTTTTTTTTTTAGAAGTGAAAGCCTGTTAGATTTTGTTAACATATTAATGACTTTTTAAATGCTTGTAAAATTTCAGACAAATTGTTTAAGTATATATGACAGTGCCGTCCTGCTAAAATTAACAATGCTTTAGGGAGATCACAGTGTACGTCCCTAACAGAGAATCTTGTATGAAAAGGGAAAGGAACAGTGCAAATGTAGCCATAAAATTGAATGCCAAGAGAAAAGGATCACCCACTTATTTAGCATTTCATTGCGAAGATTCTTTAATTTTATTACCTTGATCCTACAACCTAAACTGTTCACATATAGCTCCTATTGATTATTGGCCAATGAACCTATCCAAATATGGCCATCAAATTCTAATTTTTAATTAAATTAAATTAAGTCAAATAAAATTTAGAATTTGCCCTGGATTGGATAATACAGGGTTTCCAAGGAGAGAGAATAATAATCTCCATATAACCTCCAAGCCTCAATATGAGTTTCTAAAATTTGTATTTGTCCCTCCCCATGAAAAGCTGTGCAGAGTCATAGAGTCGTAGATATATACTCTAAAACTCAGCTAAACTGTATCAGATTTTTAAAAAATCTATAATAATATTGTTTTTAAAACAATGCTTCAATTTTCCCTTTTCTCACCTGTGCCTGAAACAATAAATGAATTGTTACTAATACCATTTACTCTCTCTTTTTGTTCAGATCACTGTGTAATACCCTGTTTCCCCCAAAATAAGACATCCCCTGATAATAAGCCCAATCAGGCTTTTGAGTGCATGGCAATAAGGCCAAGCGCTTATTTCAGGGTTCAAAAAAATATAAGACAGGGTCTTATTTTCGGGGAAACACGGTATGCACACTGATAATTAAAATACCGAGGAGTCCTAGGTGTTCTCTAAGCTTGGTTGTTTTCTTGCAGATGACCAACATTAGTTGGCAGTTTCTGAGAAATTCTTGATGTATGGCAATGTTATTCTTTTTAGAGCTTGTGTTGGTTGTGCTGTATTGGCTTGTTTGGTTGCCAAACAAGTCAACAGTAAACAGCCCAACCAAAGAACCTCTAAGACTACCCCAGGGCAAGCTATTAGAATATAAACTGAGAGCAAACCCCACTCCTTACTAGAACTAATGATGTTACTAGTTTGGGTAATGAAACATCTGCAAGAAAACAACCAAGCTCAGAGAGTACCAAGGACTCTTCTCCTTAACCTTGAGCTACAAATATTCTCCTTTATTAATTAAACTACCAATATATCTTCTCTTATTGATATTTTTATACCAAAGTACTCAGGGGGTAAGCAAGGGGAAAAAGAAACTTAGCTGTTTTTAATAAAATCTTTACCTAAATTATTTTATCTAGAAATATGTGGAAAATTTTGAGAAGAGTTATAACATACAGACTACTATTTCCAATAATGACAAGACCTTATTCAATATGCTACACAGCTAGTCCTTGACTCATGATAGTAATTTAACCTGCCCTTTATGGTCAGATGCTGTGATGGCCACTAAGTGAAGTAGTCACATTATTTACGACCCTCCATCCCAGCTCTCCCCGATGCAGTCATTAAATGAACATGTAGGTCATTAAACTGAGTTTGGGGTACCTCAGGGGCTCCAGTGGAAGCCCTAGGAGGTGTAGTGCAGGCCCTGTCCTGGGCCTCCCAAGGTCTCCGCCATCCCCCGGAGAACAAAACCTGTGCTTCGTTTCCTGTCCCTTGGGATGCCTGCTTCCCACCCCCACTGGATCCCACACTCTGCTCCTTACCTACATCACCAATAGCGCACTTACATTTCGAAGATCTCTGGAGCACAGGTTAGGGAACAAAGACGCCTTCCCATTGCTGGGCTGTGTCGCAGTTGTTATAACATACTGTCCATTGCTAGTTAAGCATTGTACAGTATAGTACAAGATTCCACTACAATATATTTAAATGATATCGACATACACTTTATATAAGAGTTTGTGGCTTTTCTCATGGGAAGAAAGTGATCGGCTAAAACCTCCCAGCTCTATTGTGTCCAGTTCACAGGGCAGCTTTTTAAAAGTACTTATTATATGCTTCAGCAAATATTATAAAATCAGCTAATGGAGCCAATATGATCAATGCCCTCAGCAGACACTGGAAAACTAAAAAAAAAAAAATCAATTTGGATGCAAATACAGCCAGTATTTAAAGTACAGTATAGGCAGTTTCTGGCAGACTAGAAAAGGGCTAAGGTCAAAGGACAGCAAGCCCTGAGTGTTATTGGACAAATATAATTGCACTGAGCCATTTAAACAGCAACTATTCTTCCATATTGTTAGTAGTAATCTATTTTGTGAAGCAGAAATAAAACCCCAAACCTGTAATATCTCCCTATCACAGTGTTAGGAAATGCAAGCTGTAGTAGCTATAGTTGGCCTTTAAATCATGGTGCCTGAGCTGATGCAATGAAAAGTGTCAAAATGTAGCTAATGAGAGTATCAAAAGCAAGACTCATTTCAAATACCAGATACATTACGGTATTGGATTTTGCATTCATGTTCTTAATAGGAGGATTAAGAAATGAAGATGAAAGCAATAGCAAAGGAAAACCCAGTTAAGTCTCATCCCCCACAAAACAAACAATAAAATGGGAGACATGACAAGAAGCAACGACTGAAAGCTACCCAGAGAGAAATCCAATTTGGAACAAAGGAGAAACTTCCTGACAGTGAGAACAATAAGTCAATGGAACAGCTTGCCTCCCAGAGTTGTGGGTGCTCCATCCTTGGTGGTTTTCAAGAAAAGACTGGGCAACTATTTGTCTGGGATGGAATAAGAACTCTTGCCTTGAGCAGGGGGTTTACTAGAAGACCTCCAAGGTTCTTCCCAGCCCTATGATTCTATGCTGATCTCCATGTACGTAGTATAAGTCATATTTCCATGCTACCCTATTACAGAGAGATAGCAGGCAATTTTTGAAACATATCACATATTATACTCCTATTCCATTTTTCTTCAACACTCAAGGTGACCAATAACAATAATCAATACAACATACAAACAAGCCTGAAAATAGTCCAACCACTAGCTCTCTGCTATACAAAGTTAACTTGTGTAATAAGTTACATCTTTAAAACCTTTGTTTAATCTCAACAAATCCAATATGTTATGCAAGTATTCTACTATATTACCATTTCTGGAACAGTAAAAGGCCATTGTTTATTACTAGCTAAGCAGCTGAAATTTTAAATCAGGAATGAGCAGTCCATAATCAGCACCTGCCCTCCAAATCTTTTTTGTGGCTCACAAAGGCCTTGAAACTGCACAGCTGTAATACAAGAGCAAACCAAGGACAAATTGATTTTAGCAGCGAACAAGACTTAAAATAGTGCAAGATAAGATAAACTTAAAAGTCAAGTTGAATGCAGCACCTGGTGACTTATGGACATATCCACAAATTGGGAAAGTACAAACCAGATTTACCATTAAAAACAATCCCTGCCACACATTACTGCTCTGCACACACAGACTGCCCAATTCTAAATAACTAGAGATAACATTTTGCTGGCCAAATCTATGCTGAATTCAACAGATCAGAATTCAAAGGGAGGAAATTTGGAGTGGAACTCCCACTGGATTCAACATGCTAATAAATACTTAAGAGAGGTTGACTCCTCTTTGTTCCCACAACCCATGAGTCTGACTGGAAATTGTATGTGATATAACTTGGCTCCTCCCATGCTTTCTCTTTTGCACTTAGATTTCAGATGACAGACATTACTTACACTTCCGTCCTCTTTAATCAGTGTATTTTGATTTAGGATTTTACTCCAAATGACTAAAATCTCATCCACTGATCTCAAATAGACCTCTGTCTTACTTCAATCCAATCTACTTTGCTTAGGTCATATCCAAGAATGAGGAGTAAAACATTATTGTATTAATTATTATTTATTTCTGTGTATGAAATAATCTATGAAACCACTTGAATTTAAGCTCAAGTTAAATCTTTAAGTTTCCTATCTATGTGTAAGACATCTATTTTTGCTCCTGCCCATTTTTTGGGGGGGGGAGGGGGAACAAACCTGAGTACAAATTATCTGAATAGCTGTAAACTGAAATGTTCTTGTCAGCAATTCATGCAAAATAGTACAAAGAAAAAATATTAGAAAGGAATCAGAGACTGCACATTTCCAAAGATCAGATAGGTTTTTTTTTCCTCGAGGAAAGAAATATCTTAGAAGGCAATGGAAAACTCTCATTAGCTTCTCATATGAACTGTATCTTTGATCATTATGCTGAAATTTGACAGGTGTGCCAAGCAACAAACTTCTCACCAGGTTCTCATAATAGTCATTGTACAAAGTTCATTTCAAATAACAGGGAGTATTCACATATTAAAAAGATTAAGACATTCCAATACGGAAAAGTCCCATAGATGTCACATATTTACAAATGAAAATATCAAAAGAAATTAATCTGAAAATTATGAATAAAGTATGAAGTCTAGAAATTAAACTGAAAGGGTCTTGAATAAGTTAAGGGATGGTGCAGATAATAATGAAAGAAGAATAAAAATCAGTCTGCTTCTGATACATTTTGCTAACTAAGTTTGCAACTGTTTTCTTATGTAAGAATAACAAAGAGTGTTATCGTATGAATTGTTACCTCCATCATACTGTTTATTAAAATGCAAAACAAACTGACCTCTACTTGTACTCTGCATCTCAAAAAGAAAAAAGAAAGAAAAAAGAAGAGGGAAAGAATGGCACAATAAGTGGTCTCTTGTTAAGCTGCTGTTATGTGAAGTTTGGAACTGTTTCAGAATAATTTTTATTTTGGTACTGTATTGTGTTTATTTCAGAAAGCTGTGCTCAGAAACAGCATCTGTCTTTTCTCTGTAGCTTTGCTTCTTTTTTTAACCAGCTGGGTTGACTGCCTTGATGAAGCTTTTCAAATGATCAATAGCTAAAATTAAAACATATTTGCAAGATTATTTTCATTGTTCTTCACCACATGTTCACTGAATAAAATGCTTCATTATTGTCTGACTTTTTGTTATCAAGCTGCACCCTTTACACTTCCTGTCAGTTTTCCTATCATCAATTTGTTGAGAGAGAAAAAGAGTGGGTGGCATGACAGATAAGTGAGTATTAGATAGTAAGCAATCTTTAGAAACAATCACCCATGTACTACTTTACATGTTTGCTTATCATTTTGAAATTATATTTTTGTAAGCAGTGTAATGTAAAAAACTGTATTTTGTGGTATAACATTTCAGGGCTTGTTAGTCAAATTATAATATGACAAACAATGGAAATGAAATAACATCATGGGATGAGACCAGTTCCAATTACATAAGAAAAACTGCAATGTCTTTAAAATCTAGGGCATTTATAACCACAATTAGTATATCTCGTAAACATCTTAAAAATTGTCTATAAAGAGATTGATGATCTTTTTTTGTGTAACTGTTTTAATTGTAATTCTAGATGTAATTAAAATTGTTGGCCACCTGTTACATACAACTGTTGTTTTACAATTTTTTACAAAGAAAATTCAAACAGGCACATACAGATGGAATATCTAATCTCAATAACAAAGGGAAAATGTTGTGTATTTGGACAAAATTACTAAAGTCTGTTTTAAGCTTATCTGAAAATCTCCATGTGCTGAAATTTATTTTCTCCTTATAAGAAGGGTTTACTGAAGATGTTCTGGCTTGAGCACATACTATAAGTAAAACAAAATGAGACCTAAAGTTTGATACTGCCAATTTTTAAGTAATTTTCTAGAACCCTGAAACTTTATTAATTCTATTAATTTCAAGGCTAGATGTTTGTGATGATGTCCTAAGACCATTACCTGTATTATATCATTTCTTTTCCAAGCTAATACCAAATATGGATCCTATCATGTACCCTAAAATGATGTATGTTTTTGCTATTCATTCATTTTTTCAAAGATTATGATATAGAAAGGCTCTTTTCAGAATATCATACAGTATAAAATAAAACTGATAAAAATATGAAACATCCAATTTGCTTTTGTTTTTTATATACTGCCTGGAAAATATATTGTGATGGTCAGTCATCTAAATATTGTGAGTAAATTAATACATTATTCTTGAAGGACACAATAATTTCTACTTGTATCTGTATTTACTTAGTTTAGGAAGTACTATTGGAAGACGGATAATTCACACTGTTTTATTTAATCATATTGCAGTGTTAAAGTTCTTTGTTTGCATAGATGATATTAATTGCTTAAAATAGCATGCTTTGCAACTGAGAAATCAAAAAATGAAGACCCATGTAAGGCATGGGAAGAAATGGTAGTTGATTAAAAGGGGAAGAGTATAATTTAAAGATAAATCTAACTACAGAAGATAATCTGTGACATATCCAGCTACAAGTGAAAGCACTATATAAAAGTAAGTTAAATAGGTAATTGAATATATTTTTTGCAGGAGGTTCAGCTGTACACAAATCACATTATCAGATCCCAAATGCCTCAGAATATTCTATGCCTTCTTTTCAAACTATCCCCTTGGATAAATATTTAAGAAATATTTAAGTGCAATTATACATGTATTTGGAAGGGTTTTTCTAATTCTATATGTGTGTTATAACCATTTATTTGTTTATCCTAACTTTGCTCCTAGCATTTCTTAAGTGATGAAGACTTGGATGTTCTATTAGACATATATCTAAGTTTTGTGTGAGCTTATCAATGTGATTTTTATTAACATGACTGTAGTTGTGTAGACTGGATTAGATTATCCTCAGATGCCATTATTGGATTATTATAATTTTTGCTTTTGTTTTCTTTGTTGGCTTTAATACAATGGTCAATGGTCAATATTGACTCCCAAGGCTTGATGGGAATATCCAAGGCAGGGGTGGGTTCTGCCTTACCGAGAGCTGGTTTGGGGGCGTGTCCAGCCAGCCATCGCTGCCGGTTCAGCGAGCGGGGGGGAATTCCCGCTACCGGTTCTATAGAGCCGGTCCGAACCGGCAGGAACCCACCTCTGATCCAAGGGCTTGATTATACACAAAAACCCGAAATCACAGCTGCCAGGTTTTTAGCTGGTCTTGGCATTCATTCGCATCAAGTTCTTCCCAAGAACCTAGAATGACATAATGTATTGGCATAGTAGATGTATGGATCAAAGCAGTGTCGCTTTTTGTAAATAACAGTAATATAAATTTTGTCAATGTACAGATTTTCTAAAGTGCTGTCCAAGACTTTTGGATATGGCACTCAGTATGCTAATAACCTCTGGGATCATCATTATCAGTTTATGCAATAATCTTTCAGCTTTGATTTTCAGACATTGATACTTCTCCAATTCTGTTTTCTATTCTATTAACCTCTGCTATTGCCACATCATTTATCAACATTTTCTTCTTTTCAATCACAGTTAAAACTGGGGTTTGTTATGTGCCAATGTTTCCTTTCTTTGTATTCAGAAATCCCAGTTTATCTTGCTCATTTTCAACTACTTTTTTATTAGTAGTAGTAATAGCAAGTAGCACTACAGGTGGTCCTCAACTTACGACCCACAATTGACCCCAAAATTTATGTTGCTAAGAGAGACATTTAAGCAAGTTTTGCCCCCTTTTACAACCTTTCTTGTCACATTTATTAAGTCAGGGGTGTCAAACTCGATTTCATTGACGGCCGCAGCAGAGTTGTGTTTGACCTCAGGGGGCCGGGGAGGCGTGGCTGGGATGGCCATGGCCAGCTCGATGTCACTCGTCAAGGCTCCGTTTTCGGTTACAACGGCCTCCTGCAGCCCTCTGCCAGCAAAAACGGAGCCCCGGGAGGCTCCTTTTCACTGGCAGAGGGCTGCAGGAGGGTGTCACGGCCAAAACGGAGCCCAGGCAGGCCGCATGCAGCCCTCCTGAGCTCCATTTTCGCTGGCAGAGGGCTGCAGGAAGCTGTTGCGGCCAAAAACAGTGCCTGGGAGGGCTGCACACGGCCCTCCCGACCTCCATTTTATGCTGGCAGAGGCACTACAGGCCGCTTCTTCGCTGTTTCCAGGGCGGCCCTACAGGCCAGATCTAAGCACCCCCAGATCTGGCCCGCAAGCCTTGAATTTGACACCCCTGTGAATCACTGCAGTTGTTAAGTTAGTATCACGGTTGTTAAGTGAATCTGGCTTCCTCACTGACTTTGCTTTTAGAAGGTCGCAAAAGATGATCACATGACCCCAGGACAGTGCAACTGTCATAAATACAAACCAGTTGCCAAGTGTCCGAATTTTGATCATGTGACCATGGGGATGTTGCAATGGATTTGTGACAAATGGTCATAAATCACTTTTTTTCAGTGTAATTTGGAACAGTCACCAAATGAATGGTTGTAAATCAAGGACTGGCTGTATTAGTTAAAGTAGAATGTATTACATTATTTTCCTATAATAAATGTTTGGTGGTCAATGAAGTATCTGAAACTTCATGAAAGGGGTCAATGATCTAAAGAGTAAAAGGGGACTTCTACTTTAATCCTACAGTTACTGCCCAAAGTCACAATGGCAACATGGGTGGCTATATAAATAAGTGTACATAATAAATAAAATAAATATTGCATCTTTATAGTACAGTTTGAATTTCATTTGGGGAATTTAATTTTAAGTTTAATATTGTAAAGTAATGACACTATCCAAAGTTATTTTTAAAATCACTTAATTTTGTAACAACCTAATTCCAGATTCTAAACTGGTTCTCTCTGAGAAGGAAAGCTAAGTTACAGTTGAACGTTGATTCTATATTATCTTTATTTCACTCTGTCAAAGATATTCCTTGTTAATAAAACAAAATCAAGGAGGTGTAGAATATTTATCAAGTTTTCTGAATCTTCAACTAACTGAAATGACTTATGCAGTTAACAGTATGTATAGATATTATTTACTATATATGTAAAAGCATTGGTTAAAACATAATTAGTAAAAAATATTTATTGAAAATGAGTTGCTACAACCAGGTAAGCTTGCCCTGACTGAACATATCCAATTTTTTTTAAAGAGCATAGAAATGGGAATGCTGTTCTGTCATTCTCTAGAACCCTTCAACTTCTCTTGGATTAGACACTTGCAGTATTTTTTTCTTTCCTAAAGCATTTAAGGCAAACAGATTCTACATGAAGAAATGAACCTAGAGGTAATAGGAGCCCATGCTATTCAGGCTTTTATCACCAGCACCCTGAATTGGGTCTGGAAACCAACTAGCAATGAACAAATACAGTTTGTACAAGATAGACATGATGCTTTTAAAAAGACTATCATTCAGTAGGCAAGTAGCTATATCAGCTACAGCTTCTAAGGGCTTTTCAGAGGCAACCACATATAAAAGTGAACCATAGTAGTCTAACTCAGAGATAACAAAGATACAAGAGTTCAGTACCTAGTGATCCGGGAAGGCAAAGACTAGCAGAAGGCACTGATAGTTCTGATGGACGGTCATCTGCAGCAGGTGTCGGCAACCCGTGGCTCCGGAGCTGCATGTGGCTCTTTCGTCCCCCTGCTGTGGCACCCTGTCGGCTGAACCCACCACTGGCTTGCCCTACCCCTCACCCTCCCCCCCCAGTCACTTCTCGCCTGGCCTGAGAAGGTAAGGGTGATGGTGGGGGATGGAGCCTTGGTCCATATTCCAGAGCGGGAGCTAAGTGCCCCTGTACTTGCCTCAATGCGGCCAATGCTCCACATCATAACAGGCTCCAGGAGGAGGAGGGGACGCCGTCTCCCCCATTGTGAAGCGTGCTAAATTTAACTGTGCTGCGCAAGGCACTGTGAGAGCAGCAGGCAGGCCATGGAGGTGGCAACAGCAGCGGTGTTGGCTGCAGCTGGGCCGGGCCAGTGTCTCGGGGCAGAGAGCAAGTTGCGTGTCTCCCTGAGCGACCGAGGTGCGTGCAGCACCAACAAGGGCCGGAAGAAGCGCCCACGAGATGAGGCAAGTACAGGGGTGCTTCGCTCCCGCTCTGGAATATGGAGCAAGTCTCCATCCCCCGCCGTCGCCCTTACCTTCTCAGGCCAGGCGAGGAGTGACTGGGAAGGGAGGGCGAGGGACAGGGCCAGCGGCTGGGGGGGTCATGTGACTGGGCGGGAGTGACATCAAGTTGGCCATGCCCACCCAGGTTTTGTGGCTCCTGGTGTTTTCTTTTCTGTGGGAAATGGGTCCAAATGGCTCTTTGAGTGTTTATGCAGACCCCTGATCTGTACCTTCATGGAGAAGTGTACTCCCACTGATCCTATTAAACTTCTCCAAAGCATTTTATACTGTTGACTATAAAGACTGGGAGTCTCTACTGTACTTGACTCATTCTCTCACCACCACCCCATCAACTACAAACTCTCTTTCCCATCACATAGCCATACCTTTCTTAAAGTCTTCCACTCCTTAGGGATATGTTTCAGAGTGCACACAAAATTATTTGGGAACAAGGGAAGATAATTCATTTTGCATGAGCATACTGGTATGAATGTATCCTATGTTTTGAGGAGCTTGACATAGTCTACTTGCTGAAGCAGAACAAATTCTAAGTAACACTGTACAATTTATTCAGTCTGAAACGAATATAAGAATCAATGAAACCACACCCTATGGAATAAAATCTGTATTGCTTACCCAGCCAAAGCAATTACAATTTGTCTTGGTTGGTTCATTAGTGACATTCACTAAAGTTTATTTTTCCCCTCCATGAGAATAATGTACATTCCTTTATCCTCAGTTGGTTTACATTAACTCTTAGTCAAAAGACAAGATTTCCCATTTTCTCTCAGTAGGGAAGCTGTCACCACTTGGGGAAAAAAGATTTTAACCATCTGTCTATCAAGCAGCAGTTGTGTGGGTGTTTAAGCAATTTCTCATTATTACAAGATGGTCTATCAAAATGCACATGTTGGACCTTGGCCATAAGCTCCAAACTGCAAACTTACCTAGCTGGTTATTTAAAAAAATTATCCCAATTTGTGTACTGTACTTCTCAAATAATACAGAAACACGTGTACATGTCTGTGTGTTTGCGTATTTTCTTATGAACTGCTACCTCAAGTTGAGCAAGCAGCATCACCATCTTAGATTAAATGAAACTTTGAGTATGTAACCTATTATATGAAAATTGTTAATGATATATCTACCACAGCAGCTTTATGCTTAACCAAATAGATTTTTTCTTCTTATTATTATTAATTAAATTTATACATTGTCCAACTCCTAAGGATTTATTTTACAAATAAAAATGCTTAAAACAAGAAAAATATTATAGACAAAAATGAAGAATGAAGATGGCAAGGGTCCAACAAACTGGACAAGAACAAAAATAAACCCACATATTCCGGGAGGGGTGTTTTTTACGCTTACCTAAAGCCAGGTCTTCAAAACCCTTTGAAACACCAGCAGGGTGGAGGCTATCCAGATCATGGGGAAATATACAGTATAAGAAATGAGACACATGGAAGCACCTCATATAATATTGGATTGGATTACCTTGTCCAGCACTAGTAGGTTCACATGTATAATATGGTTTGTTAACTAAACCACTATGTTTGTACATCTTTCTATATGCAAAGTAAGTGCTTACCACAGGTAACTACACTTTTACATTCATCTGTGTATACGCAGTTACTGAAAAAGCTTTCCTTACAATTTGCTGATTAGCTGTTTGGAAACTATTCTGCTTAATTGAAAATAAAATATCATTGGCTTGAAACTTTGTTTCTTAGACTAATTGTAGACATAAAAACAGTACATAAACAGAAGCCTGGAATACTTTCATAAGCTGTGTAACAGAGAAAACAGGAATGGGCAGTATTAATTTCTGATACATTGGAGACAGAAGTGAATATAGGAAAAAGATGCACTCTTCCATGCCCCGACTTACTAAATGAAGCATGCACTGAAAATCTCTAACATAAGTCATGCTCTTACCCACTATGAAATTCATTTAAATCATTCTATAATCCAAATTAACTTACAAAAGAATTTGTACTAGATCATTTGAGAATGTGTGTATATGTGTGTGTGTGTGTGTACAGAGAGTATATTTGCTTTTTTATAATAATTCCCTGTAGATTTTTCTTCCTATTTACTATTCATAATGGATCATTTAAGCCAAGCTTCTCCAATCTGTCTGTCCTACAGATGTTTATACATTACTTCAATTCCAAGAACTGTCAGCAATTGCTATGCTGAAAAAGTTGAATTTCTTGCATCTAAAAAATGCCAGCTATCAGAATGGCCGAATGCCAAAAATAATGGTTCAATCGTAACATATTATTCCTATAAGAGCTACTTGCAGCCCCCTTTTTGCAACTCGTGATAGATAACGGTCATATCTTCAATCAGCAGCAGTTGGCAAGGGAGAGATGTATATATGACCTTGTATGGATCTTCCTTCCTACTGAATTAAGAGATATCTACCCATCCCTGAGTTGGCACTAAATTAGGCCAGCATGAAATTTGCTGTATATATTTCATATTTCTAGCCCTGATGATTTCCTGATTATATACTTGAGGGATGTGTTAAGCAAAGCAGATGATTGTTTCCTCCAGTTTAATTTCCCTTCCTGTTAAGGAATTGTGCAGAGTAACCTCTGGGCCCTGAAGGTTTGCACAGTTCACCACAATGTTGCAGTAGATATGTTGACAGTAGACAGAGTCCTAACATTTCCTCTAGATGTCACTAGACATCACAGGTAAACATTCACTAGAACAGTGGGAGAAATGTCTAACACCTTCAAGCTGATGGGCCTTTCACTAGATAAATGAAAACTCAGAACTGGAAAGTGATTCTTCAGTTCAGAACAGGTAAGAGGCCAATTTAATTATCATTCATTCCACTTTTGCACAATTATACGGTAGCTCTACTGTACATTAAACCCACTGTTAACTTTCCATTTGGTGATTAAGGCTGCACTCATTCACTCTTTGGACTTAAGGTGAGAGGAATGAGGAAGGTTCAACTTTCCTGGCCTGGTCTCCAGTACAGCCAGGAACAGGGTGGATTTGATTTAACTCAAGTCGATTTAAATCATGATTTAAATCACTAGTAAAAAGACTTGATTTAAATCAACTCGATTTAAATCATAATTTTTAAAGAGCAACTGTCATCTCTGTCCCGCAGCGGCTCCTCCTCTGACCCGCTGTTGACTCACCGACAGTCCCATTCCCTTTACTGGGATGGCTGGTGATGCGGCAGGGACACAACAAGGTGAGGGACGTGGCAGGAAGCAGGTGAGTGGATGGCCGCTAACAGGCGCTGCCATGATGGATCTGAAATGACAGGTGCACTTTAATATTGTATTTATAAGCTGCTTAGGAGGTTTCACTTTCATTTTTACTGCTTGCCCTTCCTCCTCACACTTAGAGCCTGGTGGTACAGATGCATTTCTCTTCAAACAATCATAGAGTTTGTAGTGTACATAGATTTGCAAAACAATGGGATAAAGAAATATTCCTGAACTTTGTTTTATGATTTATCTCATGGTTACTGTGAAATTAGGTGAATGCATCAATGCAGTGCATGTTATCTCAGCTTGCAGAGCTTGGATTCATTGGATGGGTTTACCAAAAATGTAAATATTACAGAATATACAGCCAAATGCTACATAACTAAGCTCCATTTCATGCTGAATAAACTAAATTATTAATGTATCTTAAATAGAAAACTATCTTTAGATAGATTTTTTCTCCAAAAGCATTTTATTAAAATAAATTTGATAAAAAAAAATCCTATTTAAATTTTAAAAAAAATCCAATTTTATTTATTTTTTAAAAAACATCGATTTTTATCCACCCTGGCCAAGAATGAGATAACCTTCTAACTCAAAGTCAGCTTCTTTCCCTTGCTCCTCTCCCTGCCCACATTTTCCTTTCTATCTTCTCTTCCTCCTCCAACCTTGTTGTTTCCTTAGTTACTTGCTTGCTCTTTCTCTGCCTATTCTGTCACTCTTTCCACTCCCCATTTTGTCTTTGCTTTGCATGGGATGACCATATGAAATTAACCTGCAAAGCTTGCTACAGCAGCATCCATAATAAATCATAACACCTTAATAAATTTATTTATAGCCACATCATCGTGCAAATGCCACTCTTGTGTGTCCTGAAATTAGATGCAAGAATGTAAATTGCAGCTTCTGCAGTCATCATGTGCATTACATGTGCATTAACCATTTCCACTACCACCACCATGGATGCTCACACCTGCCTCTTTAGTTAACTTTCTGCCACACTAATTGCTTTGCTTTTGCTCTTGAGCCCAATTTTGTTTTGTCAAAGGAAGTGCAGTGCTCACAAACTGAGAGCACCAAAAACAAAGCAAGCAGGAAACGAACAAAGCCACAAGGGACACAGTGAAAGACAACAGTGGAACGGTGGCAGATGAGGCTGATTGTGCACCAGAGCAGAGGAAGCATGCCCATATCAGCCTTAAGCGACCAATAAGCACCTGGATAATCCCATATGCTATAGGTCACTTGACAGCACTGCTGATGGAACAGCTAGTAAAGTACCCCAGATGTTACACATCCTGCAATTGATGCTGGATACTTTCAGCTTAAGGAGAAAATACGGCTAGCATGAGTATTCAAGGAGAATGTGCATTTATTTATTTCATTCATAGATTGGGGAGAAGATATAGAAGAAAATGGATATTGCAATACGATACTTGTGTCGTCTTCATATGCAATGGGAAAATGTGCTACATGGAATTATGATTCTCTCTCCAGTGGATTTATCTAGAATGAATACTCTGTTTGCAAGAGTTCAAAACACTTTGGTATTTAATGCGAAAGGGCCAGAAATTGATTATACAGTATCACTGTGGTCTACTTTACACTTAAGCCTATTACTCCACTCCTAAATTCTTGATACAGAAGGAAAAAAGAAAGATGAGCTAGATGGAATACTGAGAATGAGAAAGTAACAGGATACTTATTTTATCTCTTATTTCTTCTGCTTTTATACTGAAATAATGTAATTATATTACTCCTAACACTGGAAAACAAGCTACTCAAATAATTTGGCAAAACGATTGAGAAAATGAATAAAAATTGTGTTGTACTAGGATTATTTCACTTGAAATAGAACAAAAAAGAGAATTCAGGCCCTAAATAAGGATGCTTGTGTCTATTTAGTTACATACCATTTCTTTTTGAATAGTCAGTGTCAAGATTATTTATAGGAAAAATTGAAATCAGCTATCAATGTTGAGAGATATGACTTATCATATTAATAAAGCCATATTTAATAAAGCCATATCTTTAAAATTGTATAACTCTTGCAGTTCTACAATATCTTTGCTTATTCTAGCAATTATATTCCATATAGGATTATTGACTTTGAGGTTTCTTTATGGTAAGGGGAAACAACACCTTGTGACCTATGAAAACCTTTGGGTAGGGAACACTTTATATGATAAACATGGGGCAATATGCTGGCTCTGTAAAACCGCTTAGAGAGGGCTGTAAAGCACTGTGAAGCGATATATAAGTTTAAGTGCTATTGCTATGTGTACACTAATACAGGGAGTCGAGTTACGACCACAACTGAGCTCAAAATTTCTGTTGTTAAGTGAGACATTTAAGTGACTTTACGATCTTTCTTGCCACAGTTGTTAAGTGAACCACTGCAATTGTTAGGCTAGTAATACAGTTGTAAAGCGAAAATCTGGCTTCCCCATTGACTTTGCTTGTCAGAAGGTTGCAAAAAGTGATCACATGACCCTGGGCCATAGCAACAGTCTTAAGTATGAACCAGTTGCCAAGCATCTGAATTTTGATCATATGTTCATGGGAATGAAAAGGTTGTAACTCTGAAAAACGGCCATAAGTCACTTTTTTCAGTGCTGTTGTAACTTTGAATGGTCACTAAGTGAACTGTTGTAAGTTGAGGACTACCTGTACAGTAAAGATGTTCTGGGAATATAAGAATAACCATAAGAAGCTCTATCCAACACTTCTCAATAAGCCAAAAGCCATTCAGTCTTGCCAGGGTTCAGTTGAAGCCTGTTGTCCCCCATTCAGGCCACCACAGGCTCGAATTTCACTTGAATTGATTGGAAAAAAATAACTGAAGGTTAAAAGACTATATGGCCTTTAATTTTCCCCCCTAGCTACATCAATATAATCTACATTTTACCCCATTTTGAACCACTTTTATTCCATGACACCCAGAGCATGTGGATTACATTACCTTCCTTTGCATTTGTTTTATTTTATATATAGCTCATATATTTGAAGTTTGCCAATATTAGAAGACAAAGCAAATCTGAAATTTTTTAAAGATTTAAACAGGAAATGGATCAAATTTAAAATGCCTAGAAAATAGATATTGTTACAAGCTACATGATATAATTTCTTTATGACACAAAATTGACATTATTTTGTACAATGGTTATTAGTCTCATTTTGCATTCTGTGAAATTTAAACAGGAAGCAGATTCTCTTTTTATAGACTCTACATTTCCTTTTCCTACAAAGCAAAAATAGTAACAAACCTTTAATGCTACAACTAAATGAAGATAATTTAATTTTCCAAAAATAATGCCAGCTAAGTCAGAAATCTGAGCATTTTTACATGACTATGCTCTCAGTCAGAGATTCCCATTTCATATAAGCTATTTTTAACACAGCAATTGTTTTTAAAAAGAAACAATATTGAATGGGTCAGGAAAGAGTGTCATATCTTTGAATTATAATGTAAAAACACAATTCAGTTTGAGATTCTTATATTCAATAAAAATAAGAATTACCAATTTCTAAGGAAAAATCAAAATGTATGTATGTAACAAGACATGAATATATAATATATTTTCACAATTCACATTTCACTCATTAAAGTTCTTAAAAATGCAATATAACAAATCAGTTTGTACAAACTATGGAAAACTTTCTTATGCATTCAATGTGAAAGTTACAAGCTATAAATAACCAAAGCAATTTTATAGGTACAAAAAATTCATATACACAAAATGTAAATTATTGATTGCAAATGCTGGTTTCACTTCAAATCCTTTGCATTGCCTCGCAGAAATATAACTCTTTTCTTTAGGCTAGATCACACAACTGTTGAATGCATATATGAAAAGTGCTAAAAGACAATTGTACAATTGTTTATCTAAAGGTTATCTAAGTTTACCTGACAAATACATTATGCCATCTTTTAAATAATAAATAGCACTTCATTTTTTACTCCATTTCTCTCTTTCATGGGCACAATGAAAATCGCATCTCTCCTCCTCCTTCATCAAATCATCATGTTGGAAGGAACTTTGGAAACAACTTAGCCAAGTTCAAGAATCCATTATGAGCAATACCTAGCATTTCTGCATAATGATATCTTTGTTATTTGGATCCCAAAATCCAAACAACCACCACATAGAACCCACATAATTCCAGTTCTGCACATCAATGACACCACTGCTTTGTTTATTATAATGTTTACCTGTCCAAAACAATAATGTAATTAAAGAGCGCAGCTTCAATCCACAAAAACTTTGCTTGTCCCCAATATATAGAACTGATAAAATGCTGCTAAGACTTTTAAAGCTGAGCTTTTATCATTTTGACTTACATATGTATAGTATGTTGAAAAGAGAGGAAAGACTTACCATTACTTAAAGTTGTAAAATCTAGAAAGTGGTATTCATAGAAAATATCAGTTTTCGTTTCAACCTGGGGCCTCTTCAAAGTGGAATAGATGTTTCCAGGCCGTTTGTCATCATGTTTTTCCAATTTATTTAGTCTGCAACCCATTGTAAAAGCTGATGACAAGAGAGGGAGAAGAAAAATATGGATGAGTTGCCTAAATAACTTCATTAACACAAAGTTTAGTTATTTTATTAAGAACCATTAAACTTTTCATACTTTTCAGCAGCTTAATTAAATATTTAAATTACATTCAATCCTATACATCAACTGCATATTTGATTATGAATTTATCTTTCTTTAAGCAATATGTTCCTCAAGCAGTAAGGAGAAGAATGGGAAGTGCATTAACCGAATAGGCTCACTGTACACATCCAGCCATTTTCTACCTCCTAAGAGTATCGTTGTCCCAGAGTATCTTTCCTACTGAAAGGGATTCCTCATGCAATTTAAAACCCTGGTTTTATAAGCTTTTTAGACATGCAAGGAGCCTCCAATCTTTCATAAGGAGAAAGGCTCCACTACAGAAGTATACCTCTCCAATAAATGGTAAATAATATAACTAATGAAGGGATACAACAGAAAGGGTATTATCAGCAATATCTGACTTTGCATGATCACAATATGGGAAGCCTAAATTTTAATTATTTGTAAAGCTATGATTCCCAGATTTCATTGGAAGTCCACTATATAGTTTATTTTCTTATGGTGTATTTTTTTTTTACACAGCAGGAGCAATTTTTTTAAAGGAAATACATCAATCTGGGAATTATCCTTTCCCTTTCCAGCATTGCCCTTCCAAACTACCCCAGAAGAAGTCTGACCATAGTGGAAATTATTTAAAAGTTCCACACAGGCAGAGAATAGCAAAATAGCCAATACTAGGAGGGGGAAGGGGAAACATGCATTTACTAAAATAACTGATTATATTTTTAAAAAATATCTCCTGCTCCTTAAAGTCACTTAGAGCGCGCCTGAAAAGAGCTCAAAGAGGACTAAAAATACTTTGTCAATTTTTATTTTTCAAAAGACAAAATAAGAAAAAGCTCAAAGGTCACCCTAAACTATTTCTGGATAATTAAATTAGTAATCAGACTCAAACTGTGTATGAAATGAAAAATGAACTGAAAACAAGATTACATGAAACATGATGAGCAGGAAAGTCACACAATCTATAAGAAATATTAATACTGCATACTACAGTATAAGATGATAGACAGAAGAAAAACTCATTTTTTTCTTTATTTAAGTGATCCAATTATCCCTTGAATACTCTTAAATCATTAAAATGCTCAGCCATTTGAATAAATATGAACTGAAAATCTATACCAGACTGCATAAAGTAACTATTAACAGAATGTATATATTCTTGTATATGGCACTAATATTGAAGAAAAATATAACATCAAGATTTAAAATTAAATACTTTCTAATGTTTTCTGAATGATAAAAAAGGGTAGCATCAAAAGCAGAATACTCTGCCTCATCTCATATAGCACTCTTCTGAGAGTTAAATATAAGACTACTCGTTTTAGACATCAGCCAGCTGTGAAACTCTCAATTTATCTTTTGTTAGATGCAACAAAAACTACTAAATTGTTTTGCAAATAAAGGAAAACACTTCCAATAAGAATTGGGGAAGAATAATCAATAGCAACAGCAAACCTATGCACTAAAACATGAAGCATTATCAAGAAGCAAAAAGCAATTGGATAGGCAGTCTTTCATGGGAAAAATAAAGAGAGAAATGGCTAATAGATATAAGTATAGACAATAGTGAACTAGAGCAGCGGTTCTCAACCTGTGGGTCACGACGCCTTTGGGGGTCGAACGACCATTTCACAGGGGTCGCCGCGCGCGTTAGCCCACCATCTTGGTGCCACTGTCACTCGCAGGGGTGAAATGCTCCCGGTTTGGCCATGCCTGCGGGTCGCCAGACAGCCGGTAGCGACAGAAGTGGGAGACTTCAGCTGGACACCGCCATTTGGCATGCGCAGAGGGTAAAAGAACCCAAATGGCGGCGTCCGGGTAAAGTCTCCCGCTTCCTTCGCTATCAGCTGTCCGGCGCATGGGGGGCGGGGAGGGGGTGGCGGCGCCGGGGGGAGGTCGCGGGGGGGTCATGGCATTAGAAAGGTTGAGAACCACTGAACTAGAGGGATCAACAATATGATTCAATATAAAACTGTTTCCTAGGATGTTGAATATTATATTCCGGTATCTATAATCAATCCATATTATTATGCACAGAATTGTAGTTTAGCTAATAATTTGTCTAATAATAAAAATTCATTGCCAGTCCGCAAGAGAAGTGACAAAAGAGACCACTGTCTCTCAATATGTGAATTACATTGATGAAAAAAAGCAGAGATGCAAGGGACAGTAATATTAAGATATGAGAGATAATAAGAGAGAAAACAGACAGAAATCTATCTTCCAAGAAACAGGGAAAGAACATGTTGTGTGTCTGCTTAGCCTGTATCACTAAGCCAAGGATACTGGTTGCTATGATTGCTTGCTTTATTTCTCTAATAAAACTGTATTTCTGTTAAAATATTTTTTTTAGAATAGAATACTTTATTTGGCCAAGTGTAATTAGACACATAAGGAATTTGTCTCCGGTGCAGAAGCTCTCAATATATGTGCAAAGCAACAGAGTAATAATAATCATAATATGATACCAATAAGAGGGGATAGTAGATGAGAAGGATAAAAGTAATACTACAGCAATGCAACATGAGTAAATATATTTAGACATAAAACATGAGGATTAGGTGTTCAGCGGAGTGATCGCACAAGGGAAAAAACTGTCCCTGTGTCTAGTTGTTTTGGCATGTAATGCCTTATAGCTGTGGTGGCGAACCTATGGCACGCGTGCCAGAGGTGGCACTCAGAGCCCTCTCTGTGGGCACACACGCCGTCGCCCCAGCCAAGCTCCGTCATGTTTCTCCATCGCGTTTCTCGCCGTCATTTGCAGGGAAACAAAAGTTTGTGGGACTAAAAAAAAGTTCACTCAATCAATTCCAACTTCTCACGAAAGAAAAAGATCTCGCGAAGTTGGAATTGAAATTTAGCGCGCTTCACAATGGGGGAGACGGGGTCCCCTCCTCCTGGAGCCCATTACGACGCGGAGCCACAATGCGACCCTGCGTCGTCGTCAGCTCGCTCTCGCCTCCCGGATGTCAGTTGCTTTTCCTGCAGAGCTGCCTGTGTTGTGATGCTCCACCACCCCGCCGGTCTTCGGTGCGCTGCTCCTTGTCTCATCAGCCTCCGGACGTCAGATTCCCACCACCCAGCACCAGTTCAGGGGTTCTTTTTTTCCCCAGGGGGAGAAAGGGGGGGAAGAGAGGGGGAAAGAGAGGGAAAGAGAGAAATGACTCTTGATTTTAAATCATATGATAAAAAGCACCCAAAGAAGAAGAAAGAACATCAGAAAAAAACCCCAACCCTTGCCTGTTTTTGGCAATGGTTCAAGAGGGAGCACACAAACAAACACGAGAGAGAGAGGGGAGAAAGAAAGAGGGAGGAAAGAGGGGGGGAAGAGAGAGAGTGAGGGAAAGAGAAAAAGAGAAAGGGAAGAGAGAGAGAGAGGAAGGGAAAGAGAGGGAAAGAGAAAGAGAGAGGGAAAGAGACAGAGAGAGAGAAAGAGGGGGGAAAGAGAGAGAGAGGGAGGGAGGGAAAGAGAGAGAAAGAGAAACACAGAGAGAGAGAAACAGAGAGAGGGAGGGAGGGAAAGAGAGAGAGGGGGAGGGAAACAGAGAGAGAGGGAAAGAGAGAGGGAGGGAGGGAGAGAAATGATATTACAAAAGTTTTTCTTTTTTATTGTTGCTAAACGTAATATTTCAAAAGCAGGAAAAAAATGAAGGGCATATAAGTGCATTTATCACATTTTTCTTAGAACAATTAGCTGAACTCTGCCTTGTTTATCATTATTTTAGATAGTAAAACCTCAGTATTCAAGTTAAATTGCCATGTTGGCACTTTGCAATAAGCAAGTGGGCTTTGGGTTGCAGTTTGGGCACTCGGTCTCTAAAAGGTTCGCCATCACTGGGGAGAAGTTGAAACAGTTTATGTCCAGGATATAGATATGAGGGATCTATAAAAGATTTAAGAGGTTGTGTAGTTTATCCAAAGACATCAAGAGATCCAGTATGGTGTAAATTGTTTAAAAGTTGGTTTAGCACTAGGAAGACCTAGGTTCAAGCCTGTTGTCTATCATGGAGCCTCACTGATTTTGGAAGATTCTTTCTTAGTCCAATCTATTGCACATCATTGTGTAGTATGTATAAGAGTGAAGGGAGATCCCCATGTAAGCTGACTTGAGCAGGATATCAATCTACCAAATAAAAAACAAGTGAACAGCTGTTTTCACATCCTATGCCACTGAGGTGGCGCAGTGGTTAGAATGCAGTACTGCAGGTTACTTCTGCTGACTGCCAGTTGCCTGCAATTTGGCAGTTCGAATCTCACCAGGCTCAAGGTTGACTCAGCCTTCCATCTTTCCGAGGTTGGTAAAATGAGGACCCGGATTGTTGGGGGCAATATGCTGACTCTGTAAACCGCTTAGAGAGGGCTGTAAAGCACTGTGAAGCAGTATCTAAATGCTATTGCTATCAATTTGTACTTAAAAGGTACATTACATATATGATACGATGCATGGTAAAACTCTAATGGTAAAATCATCAGGATCTGGAAGACAAATGTGTCTTTTGTTTTGCCCTATTTTTTATTTGTCTATACAAATCTCCCCCCACCCCGTAGATTCTATTCAACTCCTGAAGAACTCTGAGAAATGAAGTCTAGAATGACCGACAGTGGCAAAAAAAAAAAAAAAGCAGCAAATGTGATTTGGTATGTAAGAACCCACAGATGACCCTACTCTGGGAACAATAAAGGTGACAAGGCATAATTATTCATCTGCTCTTTCTGCATCTACACCAGAGGTGGGTTCCTCCTGGTTCGGATTGGTTCTCCAAAACCGGTAGCGGCCCGCTAGTGATGTCACGATGACGTCACCGAACCGGATCGGTCGGTGCCGGTCCGTGGGGGCCGCCATCTTTTTTTTTTTTTTTTGAATTTTTTTGGGGTTTTTTTTTTAATTTTTTTTCCTTCTGAGCATGCGCAGAAGCCGACTTCCGGCACTGTGCATGCATGCGATTGCCATCTTTTTTTGCCTTTTTTTCCAGATTTTTTCTTACTGTGCATGCACGCGCGCTCAAAGCGTGCGTGTGCCCACACGGCGCACCCACGCGGTGTGGGAGGGAGCAAACCGGCAGCGAGGTAAGTTGGAACCCACCCCTGATCTACACTCTTGAAAGTATTCTTTTGGAGAAGGGTGGGCTGAAGATCCAGGCAGTGTAAACTATGATTATCTGGCTAAGCACTTTACAAATAAAATTACTCACATTTACTCTGAGTTGAAAGCCAGACAACCCTATTAAGGTGACAGAGGTGATTCCTTGATATTATCTGGGAGACTTCTAAAGCGGTATACAGTACCCCAAGAAAGTGGTCAAAATCCTCTGGTTCTACCACTTGCAGAAGGAAACTGTACTCTGCCTGGCTAATAAAAGCACCCAAAGAGGGGATTCTAAATCAAGACCATAAAAAATGCAAGGAGACACAGATTGCCAAAAGAAATACATATAAAATTCACAAAAAGAACAACCAGGGACAATATCTATAAAAAAACAAGGGAAGAAACATTCACCTATAAAGGTAGAGAAACTATAGTTTTAAAGCAGACCCCAAGACAGATCCGAAACGCGAGAAGACAATACCAGTTCTTAACATCCCAGCTTATAAAACACAAAAAGCCATTTAGATGGCTGGTGCCAGAAGGTATTTTAGTAACCTGGCAAGAAAAAAAAGTGAAATTAGATTCATTTGAAAAGGCCCAGGAGTTTTACGAAAGATATTTCATGACGGAAGGTGAAGAAGAAAATAAGGAAGAAAGTAAAGAAGAATTAGATAGTATAAGTCGGGAAGAAGATGTCATAGAGGAAAGAGAGAAAGCTAGAAGAGACAAAAGAACGCAGGAAAAAGAGATGATAGAACAAGAAGGAATAACAAGTAGGGTAGTAAGAGAAACTAGAGCTACAAGAAAACAGCACAAATAGAAATGGGAAAAGAAATTAAATTGATCTCCATTAATATTAATGGATTTAATGCACCAAAAAAGAGAAACAAAATTTTTATAAAACTCAAAAAACTTGATACAGATGTAATATTATTATAAGACGTTCACATCAAAAAAGAGCAAAGCAAACTATTGGAAAATAAAAAATTAGGAATATACAGATAATGAAGGGAGAATTTAAATGGTAGAATTAGAGACAGAAACAAAAACTATACTCCTTATAAATACATATACATCAAATTCAAATTAATATGAATTCTACAATAAAATACATAAAAATAATTAACAGAATTACAATACAAAGAATTCCATATAATTGGAGATTTTAAACGTTATAACAGATATCAAAAAGGACCATAAAACTCACTTTAAACTAAGAAAACACATTACCCAAACCGTTTTCTGAACTTGTATTAGAATATAATTTACGAAAAGTGTAAATATTAATCTGTTAGATGTACATATATACCTATATAAAATGGAAAAGACGTATATTTAAAGGAATGTATATAGAAATGGAAAAGGCAATATGTATTAAGGAAATCCATAAAAGAGATATATGACATATACAAAAAATTTACCAGAAAGTAGATATACACAGAAGAATCAAGTATAAAATATAAATTACAAATATATATTTATACAAAATGGAAAAGACATATATGTAAATGAATGCATATAGAACTGGAAAAGGGGATATGCGTTGAAGAAATCCATAAAAGAGATATATGACATGTACAAAAAATAGACCAGAAAGTAGATATACATAGAAAAAATAGGTATAAAATATAAACTATAAATATGTTC
>QLTV01002934.1:610963-670030 GCA_003457575.1 Thermophis baileyi | reverse complement strand
CAGACAGAGAGAGACAGAGACAGAGAGAGAGACAGAGACAGAGAGAGAGAGAGAGAGAGAGAGAGAGAGAGAGAGAGACAGAGAGAGCGACAGAGAGAGAAACGACAGAGGGGAGTAACAAGAATTGCTGGCAACGCTATTTGAAAGGATTTGCTCTCCACCATTTCTTTTGTTTTCTCTCTCTCTCTCTCTCTCTCTCTCTCACACACAAAGACATTTGATGAGAAACGGCAGAGGGCAACCGGATAAAGGGTCTGATCCTCCCCCGCTTCCAGCTCGGCGCCTGCTCAGGGTGGCGCCCTGAGGCCCAGCCTCTGCGTGGGCGACCCCCGCGTGGCCAACATGAGAAATGGGCTCCCTTGCAGTGCCTCCTCTCTGGGCCTCGCCTGCCTCAGAAGCCTCAGGCATCCTGGCCACGTAAATGCCGCCCAAATCCCCGGGTTGTTCACAACTCAAGCAAGCCGTGCAGCCGCCCAACCTGCCTGCCCACTCACCGCATCTGGGCCTGCTGGGCACCATCCGCCCCAAACCAAGCAGCGGGGTGGCTTCGGGACAGCGCCCGCCACCCTGGCAAAGTGAAAGCAGGTGGGGACCGCACGGGCTCTTCCGGTGGCCTCCCCATCCCCGCTCGGGGGCAGCCCATACACAAGGTGTGGGTATGGGTTGAGTTTGGCATTTCACCTTCCTGCCTTTTGCGAACTTTTGGCTGCATGCAAGGAAAGCAGCAGAAGTCTTTCTTTCTCTCCCCCAAACTCCACCAGAAATGAGTCTTTGTGAGACTCGTTGCGCCAGCGCAGCCTCTTGGAGCAGGACCCTGCAAGGCTTCTTGTGGCGTTGCACAGGTGAATGGCAGCACCACCACGAGCTTCATCACATCGGTGCAGCTGGCGTCCTGCCGCTCGCGGCTGCACCGGTATGTTGAACCTCGTGCTGCAAGGCTTGTTGTGGTGTTGCACGTGCGAGCAGTGACACCACCACGAGGTTTGACATACTGGCGCAGCCGCGAGCGGCAGGACGCCAGCTGCGCCGGTGTGATGAAGCTCACAGCGTTGCTGCCGTTCACATGTGCAACACCACAACAAGCCTTGCAGGGTCCTGCTCCAAGAGACTGCGCCAGCGCAACGAGTCTCACAAAGACTCATTTCTGGCGGAGTTTGGGGGAGAGAAAGAAAGACTTCTGCTGCTTCTCTTGCTTGCAGCCAAAAGATCGTGTATGGGCCGCCCCTGAGCAGTGCCTCCATCATTTCTCTCTCTCTCATTCTCTCTCTCTCACACACAGAGACATTTGATCGCTTGAAAGGGACAGGCTGGGCTTTGCTTCTATCATAACCACATGCTTCCCACAATCTTCCACAATTGCCTGTCCTTTTCTCAAGCAGCAGCAGCCGGGTAGAGGCGGGGGGGGAACTGATTCCGATGGGCCGCATGGCTTTCTGCCTCATCGTAGTAACAGCCTAAGCAACACCTGAGCTCCAGGCCTGGCAGAGCGCAAACTGTCGTCGCCGCCTGCTCCATAGCCACAAGGTGAGCTGCGGAACAGAGGGGCACTCGGCTGCAACGTTGCCTGGTGCCGTGGGCAGGGCTGGGGCTAGCAAGAGTGCGCTGGAAACATCTCCAGGCACCCAGAGAGACAGAACTCCCGGCCCTCGCTGGATCAGCTGATCCACGGGCCACGGTTAAGGGGCCCAGCAGCCATGAGGTGACTGCACTCGCCGCCTCCTACACCTCAAAAAATAATAAGACCTCCCCGAAAATAAGCCTGAGTGCTTATTTTCAAGCCAAAAAGAAAATAAGACGCGGTCTTATTTTGGGGGAAACACGGTATTTTTCTCTTATAGTTGACATAAAAGCTGACCAATCTATGCCATGACAATGTATGCTTAAATGCATAATATGGACCTAGCAACATCTTGGATTTGGGGCTACCATGAAAATATATTTGCCTTGGTAATCCCCCATCTAGGATCTCTTATTAATAGTTCAATAGGCCTGGATAAACTTACACGTTCTCAGGGAATGAGCCAGACAATCAAGCCAAACAATTTTGTCTTTAGGGTGTTTTGAACTGGTATTGGAAACAAAATCATACTGTAAAATAAAAATATGACATATTCCCCAAAATTTTATGTTTACCAGCATTCTTATGACTATGTCTTGCATCAACTGAAGTTTCTAATCTTGTTTAAAGTGCAACCCCACAAAGAGTACATTATAGTAATCCAAACTAATTTTAAATAAATTGTTTCATTGCAGTGAAGTTTATTTATTCAAACAGGGTCAAACTTTTAAAAATATACCTACAAATATTTTACCAGCATCCCCAAATGAAACCAAAGAATTCCACAGCATCTTCAGACCTGTAAATCTAAAACAGGTTAAACATCTGTGCAGACAAATTAGCAGAGAAACTGATTTACAAATCCACATAACCTGTTCTTTTTCAGAAGTATGATTTTGCTTCTTTGTTCACCTATCCTGAACTTGTCTCCATTTACAATTTCTATTTGCTGGATTAGATTAGGAAAGCACAAACTGGGAAGCTCTCATGGCACTGTGATCCTAAATCCTTAATCCAACTTTTCAAATCACTTAGTCAAGGATTGCTTCTAAGGCCATTCTAGCTACCAAATATATTCTTAGTAGGATAAGTAAGTAGAACCAGTCTGATAAATCCAATTGCTATATGCTCAAGTGGCAATTGCTATTAGGTTATGATGGGAGCCTTCTCTATCAAGTAAAATGAGTACATTTACAACCCCACACCCACTGCATTCTGAAAGTCCTTTAAAGAGTTCTCCCCAAAGCCAATTTAGCTTTTTGTATATAGCATATGCACTGCTGTACCTCAATCCACCTATTCTATTGTGACCTGAATTCATCATTCATATGGTAAAAACCACAACATCCTTTGGTTTTAAGTGGTTTGTGTCTCCGCACTAACAGTCTTATCATGTGTTACTGAAAAAAGTGTAGGGTATCTTAGCAGAGAAGCCAGCTATAGACACTGGCTTTAACACTGTGAAAGTCCAGTGCTAGTCTAAATAGATGATGGGTTTGACATATCAGTATTTTCATATATTTTTATGTTAAAGCACTGGCATGTTCAACTCTAATAGATATTGTGCTGATCTCACTGAGGTGATAGAAAATGTAGCCCAACACCTAGAAAGATACCAAGTTAGAGAAAGGCGACAGTATTTTTTCCAATATACAGTAAATGAAGATTTAGATAAGTTTTAAAAAACCCTACCAATGGCTGTTTCTAGAACATTGTGAAAGATATCCAGTTAGTTTTTAAAAAGCCATAATTGACAAGTTTATTTGGAGCCTGAACATTTAGTTTTCCTTACTTATAGATAGAGACATCACCAACACGGATATATCTTGTATACTTTGCATTAGGCCCAAAGAAGCATTAAGAGAAAATTTGCAGAGCTCCTAAGAATCATAAAAGACTTTACAGATGTAATATCAAATAATAAAAGACTTTTCAGCAATGGCATCTATCATTGAGGAAGCATCATATCTAGCTGCTAGGGGGGGAGGAAACTGTCTTGCACTAACAATGCAAGTACATTTCTACAGCAAGTAATGACATTCTGCCCTAACCATTTCTTCAGCACAGACTTTCTTTTACTCATTATAGGATACGCCGGGATACTTCCAGCGTTAGATATAAAAGTACTTAATTTTCCTGTTAATTCTCTTACTATCTTCCATTATGGGTACTTCAGAAGCTATCCTTCTTATATGTTTTCAAGAGTAATTCAATACTAGAGACTAGCAAAACACAAGCATCAATTCTCATCTTTCCTCCTTTAAATTCTTTTAAATAAAACGAGTAGTAAAGGCCGCGATCCGTTGTCGCATTGTTGTTTCTTTTTCCTCTTTCCTCAATTGCAAAAAATTCAACAGACGGACGCCCGCTTGAGCTCCGCTCTTCCACATTTTCTCCTCCGTTTTCCAAATGGTTCTGCTTCGGATTCAACTAGGAAAAGCTAGAATCCTCGGATCAGCGGAAACTCCGAGCTTCGTCAATAACCAACACTAACCGCAGGTCACCTATTGCGCAGATTTAAATAATTTTTTTTTAAAAAGCGAGAGCGCGCGGGGAGTGAGATTTCACACCTGTGTGAAGAAAAACCTGATGCAAAGCACGAGTACCGCACGCACGGACACTTAGGTGGATGCATACACATTTTCCATTCCCGCCTAACGGTGAAGTTTCACGAGGAGCTTAACGCCAACCCCCAGAAGACCGAGAACGCAGAAAGCGAGACAAATTTCGGAAACGAAATAGCGTCCTTTCCGAATGCGCGTGGCGGATCCTTGCTCCCAGTTCCCTACATCAGGGGTTATTTTGCTTGCCTCCACAGTCCCACCGCCCCATCTTTCCGCACCTGAGGCTCGCCGCTTTCTGAATCGACGCTGCTACTCCGCTTCGCTTTCTTTAAGAGAAGAGACTCCGCCGAACAGCCCACAGCTCCGTCAACGCCAATGCTGAAAGTTTGCTCCACGCCACCCTCTCGGAAATGAGCAGCACACTCGGCACTTCACCGGTTGCCGGAGGAAGAACGCTTAAAGAGACTGGGAGGTGCCTCAACTCGCGGAAGAACTGTGGGTGCAACAACCCAACCAGCTCGAGAACCGCGATGCTTCGTCTTCTCTCCGAAAGAAGCCGCTTCCTCGCTACTAGGCTAAAGGCGGGGAGGAGCCAAGAGAGGCTGCTCGCTGGGGAAAACCGTCGCCGCCTCTCGCTCCCGAAGAGAGACTGCTTTTAAAGGCCGGGACACTCCCTTAGGCATGCCTAATGATTCCCGCCTTCAACGCTGATTTCTCGGAGGTACTGTCGAGTTAAAAAAAACCGGCTCTCCGAGCGAGTCTCCGCAGTCCAACTGTGAAGGTCTTGCGGAATTGCATCGGGTTAATAGCCTCCTGAATAATTTTAATCCTTGCAGATCGCAGTGATGGAAGCCATAATCCAATTTATGGGGAGGGTATCAAGTTGGGCAGGCTTAACTAACCTTTGAAACTGTGTTCAAAATCTGATTTCATATTAAATTTAAGCATAACTTGATTGATTTGCTCTAGTAGCAAATCATGGTTGTACAAAAAAAAAAGGAAGGAAATTTGAGCAAGCAAGATTAGAAAGCAGGAGTCTTAAGAGAAAAAAGTTATGTTGAAGACTAAACAGCTTGGTTGCTTAGAATAATTTTTGCTGAACATGACTCACCATTGACTCAAATATCAAATGGACCATTATGGCGTTCAAATCCAGCTTTTATTCTGTATAATCTGTATTAAAGCATACCCAAAGATGACAGTCCAGCCATTGTTTCAATACATCTAGCAAAGGAGAGTCCAGAAGTTTTCCTAACATTACCTACCTTCCTATACTAGGAAGACTAGTATATATCCCATAGGACTGTAAGAGAACAATTTTTTCTATAACAGGTCTCCAGATATTCATATTTCTCCCACCTCACCCCAAATTTAAACATTTTAGTTTCCTGAATCTTTCTTCATAAGGCTTAAATTCTAATCCCTTTCTTGAACTGTGTGTTGTGTTTAGGTCTTTGCGAAGTACTGGAAGTAAGTCCTAATAAATTTAGAGCAAATTGGGGAAAAATGTTGACAATGATGCAACCTAAAATTTTTACTTTTTTAACAGCATGGCATTCACAACTTTTATTCAGCTTGTGATTGCTACAGTTCCATGACCATTTCCACGTATAATATTGCCATTCTAGATTAATTTCAATGTCATTTTTATGCCTTTGTAAATGTACACTGCAATCCTTTGCATTCAAGTATGGGTAGGAATTAAGAAACAGTGATGGTGCAGTCTTTTAGTTTCCTGAAAAAAGTTTTAATTTGTGCCTCTTTATTACAGCTTCTGGTTGTCTTCTTTAAGTATAAAGAAATTCTGGGGTGGAATTCAGGAAAACAAACATTCAGATATTAATTCATTCACAAATTCAATGAAACCAATCTCTCGTCACTTCTTATTACAATTGTCTTTCAATATACCACACAGTATATAATCTGGATATATGTTTGATATAATGTATGTTTCAATATTGTATTAATATATATGTTCCATTGTAAAAAAGATTAGGGAAAAGGTGTTAATTTCCCTTTAATATTGTTTTCTAGTAGCCTAATGAAAGGTTATACTTTAAGACCACAAATAGTAAATTACATATTTAGATCATAAGTATTTAGTAGGCAGACTAAGTCTATCTTTAAAATAACCAGAAGCCTCACATTATTTAATGCTATTTCAGGTATAAATAGAAAGATCAATATTAAGAGGATGTTAGGATCTGAATACATATACTGTGCTTAGACTAAACTGTACCCTTACTCCATGTAACAATTACAGTAAAATTAGCCTTCCTAACCTTGTCATCATTGCCATAAAAATCAACTAGACAGGGCAGAGATACTTTAAAGATTTTGCTTGCTGTCACCTCACAAAGGAAAAGAAGTTGCACTGGGGCTTATTGAGGATAATTAGTCTCATTTGCAAATAACCAATAATGTAAATTATACTGCCATCTAGCCCAAAATAGGAGAAATTAAAAGCTGCCAAAAAATAAAGAACAGCATAAACAGGCTCTTGTCCTGTTAGAAAACATTCCTATACATTTTCCAATCATTTTACTTTCTGATTTTTGATTCATATTTGTCTTTTCTTTTCTCCCCTTGAATTTCCCTTTTCACATTTGCAGTTTTTCTCACACCTTTACCTCATTTTTTTTCCTACTCATTGACTTGTCTAGCTGACTATGTGAAAAAGCAGCATGCACTCCCAATAGGGGGCCCCTATAATTGTATAGGTTTTGATAGTAGTGTTAAAGCCTACGGAGAAGAGTGAAAATGCAGCATTTCCAATATATTGTTATAAGAACTCCAGTCAGGAGCAATTTCAGATCTAATCTGATGGATACTATACTACCAGTAGTAGTTGCCAATGACACAGGACTAGTAAGGATTCAGACGTTTTATTTAAAATTTCCAGATCTCTGGATTTTAAAAAGCCTGAAGAATATTTCTAGTACAGTATTTAAAATCAGTTAAATATTGATAATCCATGTATCATCTGAAATGTACTTAAGTACAAAAGGATGGATAATGGATCAATATACATTGATCTTTACTATCAACAGTATAGGATGCAGTTATTTATATTGCACAACAGCATTGGACTAAGAGAACAAGCTGAAATCTTTTCATAAAACAATGTTTAGAAAATAAGATTTCAATCTGCACTTTAGATTTTATTGCTGTCTTGTTCCAGTGTTTTTCAATTAAGATATTCACTTCTCTACTAGGCTGTATAGTGTAAGAAAATATTTACACTATTTCTTTTTTAAAGACATTTGTTTGTTAATTTGTTTGGGGGAATTTGCATTTTGTAAAACTCACATCTTATATTTCCTGGTTGTATTGTATGATGGAGCATAGAATCTCCTCTAAGCATGCCATATAGCAGTAAGCTTATTATATAAAACATGATGTTCTGTATTTGAATTTTAGAAGCAACAGTTGTCCAGGTTTTTCTAATTATTAATGCATGTGGGCTATATTTTTAGATAATACAAAATGTGCCTTAACTATTCTGGCATCCTATCTTTAGCAAATCAATAATTGCTAGGATCATTTCCTTGTAATATAAGTGTTGGTATCCACAGTAGAGGACATACCTAGAATGCAAAATATAAAATCCAATGTACACAATAATGAACTAAATGTACTATTGAACTAGTTTTAGGAATTTCAGATCTTGCATTTAGTATAAAATGCAAACATCAGAAATCAGAGAGCCAGTATGGACTAGTGGTTAAGACATGAAGTTAGAAATAGGGAGACAGAGTTCAAGTCTGACCTTAGCAATGAAAGCTAGCTGGGTGACCTTGACCAGTCACTCTGCCTCAGCCCAACTCACCTCACAGGGATATTGTTGTGGAGAAAATAGAAGAAATATTAGATATGTTCGCTACCTTAAGTTGTTTATAAAAATAATGATGGTGTGATATAGATTACCGTATTTTTCGGAGTATAAGACGCACCTTTTTATTCCCAAAAAGGTGAAAACTTGGGTGCGTCTTATACACCAAATGTAGCCCCACCCAGCCACCCCCACCCTTTGGCCTCTGGCTCCCAGCAATTTACCTCTTTGCAGCAAACAGCCAGAGCCTGATTAGCAGATTATCCCCCTCCCGACCATCAGCTGAGAGGCTGCAGGCAGGCCCATGTGCTAAAATGAAAGTGAAACTAGAACTGCAAGGAGGCAACTTGCTGGGAGGCAGAGGCAGCATTTTATTTTCTTGCGCAAATCAGACTGCTGAAACTGGATGCAAGGAGGTAAGTCAATAACTATAAATGTCTATAGAATGTTCAAATTATTAGACTTATTTTTTAAAGACTGCTTTATTATTGTTCTAGACAACTTAACAAAATGAAGAAGCTTTTTAAAATAAATGCTTGATCTGAAGAGGCCCAGTGCTATTGTATCTTCTTTTAAATAGCAGAGAATAATGTATACTTCCAGAAAGCCACATCAGTTAAGAAAACTTTCTGGCATTAATATACTGCCATAATGTACATTTCTCCAATTCTTTGCTATTTCTATGGGTCAGGCACACATGCACAGAAATACACAGCAAACAGTGTATATCATCTGTACTGCTTGCTGTGAGGCAAATTGTTGGGAGGCAGAGGCAGATTTTTTTTTCTTGTTTTCCTCCCCCAAAACTAAGGTGCGTCTTATACTCAGGTGCATCTTATACTCCGAAAAATACGGTAAATAAATAGGTTTTAAAGGTTTATTGAGCAGATGCAGATATCCTATAGCTATATTATTAGTTGATTAATTATCACGACTGCTATTTGTACTTATTCATTGAAAGTACCAAGAGGAACGGAAGATTAAAATATAAAATTCTAACGCAAGGATCAGTTAGCAATGTTATTTAACTAGAGTCTTTACCTTTTATTTTCTTACAAATGGAATGACATTGGGAAGGTTTGTTTATTCCCAAAACTGCTGCCATGATGAAGTGATCAACTATAAAATACCATTTACCTAAAAGCAAACTTGATTGTTTCTTCCATTTGTTGAAACTCCTCGGAATATTCTCTACGTCCTTTTTTGAGATGAGGACATTTCCAGTCATAACCTGGCACGCAATATTTAAAAAAAAAACTTACTAGGCCTATATGGGTCCATTTAGTTATTTTTGGAAGTGAGATATTAGTAGTTCTTGTGACCCAGGGAGCTGAGTGGGAAGCAAAGATAGTATCTTTGGACTCACTGGTGTCCATAGTAAAATATATTTACCGTAAGAATAATATTGCAAGACACAGATGTATCAAGTTTTTAAAAAATATATCCACCAAACATTACCCTAGCCAAGCCTACCTATAACAAAGTAGTTCTAAAACATTGTAGAGAAAAATTAAAAGGCGTGGAAAGAGAGGGAGGGAGGAAGGTAATGGGGAACAAAGGGATTTTAAGCAATAACCGTTTCCTTTCATCTCCTTAAACTGACTTACTCAAGTATGGGTCAAGTGAGATACTGAGTTTATGGAGGTATATGTTTAATGGTATTAGAAATGAATGTACACTTCTTCCATACTGGTTCCTTCATGCTATTTTTTTTTTTTTTTTTGTTATGTATTTTAGCTCAGGAAAGAATATGCCATCCCTATATTAGTATCTTTGTACAGCTGGTAAGCTGAGAGATAAAGCTCATGTCAAGACGAACCACTTGGTCTCTACATTACTGTACATTTATTGCTAAAGTACTTTTAAAATTTTAGTAATATTTAGCCTAACACACCATCTGCTGGCCAGTGATTATGTTGCAATAGGGATAGAAGAGATGACATCCACGAAGTTGGTATCTAATCTGACATTTATTTTCCTCTGCCAAAATTATTTTTTTGAATTGATAAAATAGCAAATTCAAGGAGTGGATTAGTTTAATACTAATAGTTTAAAATGGCTGCCTTGTTCTTTAATCAACACATAGAATTATAGCAGGATCTTCTCACAACTAGGGCCACATATTTTCAGAATCTCAAGTATGTGGGAGCAGTCTTTAACAAAGTTGCTGTTGTATCTTTTTATAATTGGTTTGATATATTTCTTTAAGATGACCAGACTGAACCCGTCCTGCCCATAAGAGATCTAAGTCCAGCTCACCTTGAATTCTATTGACTCTTATCCCAATTTGCTTTGACCTTTTAGTAATTCAGATTCTTGTAGAGCTTAAGCTTGCAATAAACCTATATATTCATTTGAAGAGTCTGAACTCATTTCCTGCACTTGACAATTTCATAGGAGCCGAGGTGGCGCAGTGGTTAGAGTGCAGTACTGCAGGCTACTTCAGCTGACTGTTCAGCAGTTCAGCGGTTCAAATCTCACCGGCTCAAGGTTGACTCAGCCTTCCATCCTTCTGAGGTGGGTAAAATGAGAACCCAGATTGTTGGGGGCAATATGCTGACTCTGTGAACCGCTTAGAGAGTGCTGTAAAGCACTGTAAAGCGGTATATAAGTCTAAGTGCTATTGCTATTGCTATAATATATAAGAACAAGAAACAGCACATCTTTCAAATGAATTGCTTATTTAATTTTAAAACATCTCTAGTCCCTACAACCATCTTAAAAACATTTGTGATTTATTGTGGACCTGAAATTAAACTTTTATATTATTAACGTGTATATGTTGCCCTAGACACGTGATGGCAAACCTGTGGCACGCAGAGCCCTTTGGGGACACGTGTGCCATTGCCAGCTGCTCTTCTGGTTTCCGGCACGTATTCACGGGCACCGGAAAGCGCCCCAAAAAACACCCTGAAAACGCCCCAAAAAACGGGTTTCTGGCGCTCCGGCGTGCACACATGCGCACACATGTTCTGGTTTGGGCACTCGGTGTCGAAAAGGTTCGCCATCACTGCTCTAGACTCTCAGCAACTCTGGGTGGCTTATAAATTGTGAAAAAACATTTAAAAATAAGGAATCGTACAAAAACACAAAAGAACAGAGATGACAGAGAAAACAAACCCAGATGGGAACAAGGAAAAGAAAGGGCATAATGTAGAATGTAAGATAAAGCACGTCTATTAGCTGGAGCAACAAAGTGTCATTGCCTATGCATGGAAGTTGGTACCCATAAGGATCCCTTTACACTTGTTTTTAGGAATGCTACATGAATAGTCTTATAGATTTTTGGCATGCAAGTTGTCCTTATTGTATCTAAGTCAGCATTCTTTCAAGTCCTCTATTGTAGCTAAATTTCCCCCCCTACAATATAAAAAGTATATAAATTTTTGGCAATATATTTTTTGCAGATAGCTTCCAATTCTTCACTTCAAGAGAGCCTTCAACAAAGCATTCCCTCAATGCTTTTTAGCAAAATGACCACCTTCTCTTTTCTGAAGCTTCCTCAGGCAGTTCCAATAGCTGGGGAAAGTATTCATACACAAATGCCTTTCCCGCTTTAGACAGGATAACTATAAATACCTTCACTTCAAATCAATGAATAATGTCATCTTTGTGGTATAAAGGACTCAACCAAGAAAAATCCAAGTCACTTCACATAGGCCTATTGGTTTATCTAAAGCCTCTTTGGGAAACAGTCTTATTCTGATTCCCCCCCCCCCCCACATTTCCCTTTCCAATTTTCCCAGCATCATGGATGAAGTTTTGAAAAACTCATGTCTTTTATTTTGCTTTATCCTTATAAAAATATAGCAAAATTTCAGATTTTTCTGACAGAACCACTAGATTAAAATACTCATCCATAGTACCCTTTTATATAGTGTAATATACAGTTCATTTTCATTTTTAATGCTTCAGCTCAGATAGTTGAGTCAGCTTTTATTTGAATCATATGATTTACTTACTGCATCCAACCTAGCATCTCTTCAATCAATGTTTTGTGATTTCATAAATGTTAACTATCAGCTGGCTCAACCATTAAGCCTTATCTTCCCAGCATTTGATTCACAGCATTGCTGCGTAAATTATTTCAGGACATCTCATTTGTTTTTATTACCTTGTAAGCCATATACCCATACATCATTTCTATAATGTTTTGGTGTAAACTCAAACCTTGCTTGGGACAACAGAAAGCTTTCAATTTAGGAGCACAAAAGCTGTGAGGTTGGCCTCATGAAACCTGAAGAAATTATGCCTTCTACTGAAACGGAGAGCAGGATATCCCCATTATATGTTGTTAAAGGTATTTCTGTCTCCTTCATTTAAACTTAATTATCCTTTTGCTTCTTACTTTCAGAATAACCTGGATTCAACAAATGTATTTCCAGAGCTCTTCATTTATGAGGTGTATTCCACTTCTTTTTGGAAGACTGAAGAGTCTGTGCTGAAATCCATCCCATCTCCCTGTCATTTCCTGTATGAGCCTAACCTAAGCAGGACTGAAGACCACAACACCCTTGATCTTGGATAGATGTTTCCTTTCACATCCTAAACTTAGTGAAAGCCAAAAACATTCTTGGTAAATTCAAGAGACTGTAAATTGTAAAGGCAGCGGTAACAATGTAAATAGAAATGCTTGAGTTTTATTTATCCTATCTCCTGAAAGTTAAAGGATACATTTGTGCTTTTATCTATTTTATCTATAGATTTATTTACTCTTGAAATTGAGGGAAAGAGTAAAAGACACACTACACTTGCCAACACTAAATGTTCAAACCTAACCATGCAAAACTAGTATGATTTTACCAAAAGGTACATAAATGCAATCTTAATACTTTTCTTTGTAAACATAAATTCAATTTAAGGCTATTTGAACGTTTATAACAAAACTACTTTCTCAATGTGTAAGTCTCATTCTAATTACGTTATGTGAGATCAAAACAAGCAATGTTAATATTTAGGTCAACTTTTTTTTAAAAGGTTGTAATTCTCCCTGGCTAAACCACAGTGACAAAAGGAATCCACCTCAAAAGAGTTTATTGTGGAATTTTACTGATATAAAACTAAAGTCTACATAATTAAACAGTTTTACAAATTCTTTGATTTAAAGCTGGTGACCAGTTTTAAAAAGCACAAGATCATATAGTACTCGTTCTTTCCACAATTTTAAGATATTTTAGCCAGGATGGCCTAGTATAAAAAAGTGTAACTCATGAAGTATAGTTAATACTATTAATTACATCCGTGAATACACTTTTATTCCAATCAGTTTCAGAACTGATAATTAAGCAGCACACACAGCTAGTGAATGAAGTCCCCACTGATTGGATATGTAAGGCAATACTGTACTGTACTGAGTATGTATTTGTGGCAGTAATTGAGATGCAACTGGATGTCTGTTTAATCACCTGATTCAAGTACAGTTTTAAAAACACCTCTTGCAAAAAAAGATCCTCCTATTTTAAGTGTGAGCTGGGAGAAAGTTAAAATGTTAGAAACAAGTATCAACATGCAGTCAAATGTATTTTAAAGCTTAGAAGCAAAACCCAGTATTCAGAAAGTTTTAAGAATTCCAACTGTTAAACATGAAATTTTCTGGTTAGGAATTAGAACACAGAAAAATCTAGACTAGATAAATTATACAAACATGTCTAGAAATAAATAACATATAAATTCAAACAGAGAAACATATCGTATACAAACTTCAAATGAACTCCAACTTCAAATAACTTTTGCCAGTAGGGCTACATAATTGTCAAGTATGTTTTGTCACCAATATTAAACTGCAAGTTTTTCTACCTTTACAAATGACAAACATGAATATTTCAGGTTTTCTATATCTATTGTTGAGTCAAACAGTTTTAAGAACAGCTCTGCTTCTTCTAAAATGATGTGCTCTCTTCTCCTACAAATGAAGATTAAAGAAGATAAATTAAAGTGCAGCCAGATTCAAATTAAAATGTCTTATTATTTACTTCTAAAAATAAAGCTCTTGGATCAAAGAACAAACCAATTTAAGAAAACCCTGGAAGTAAAAAAGCTATTTGTGTAGTTTCTTTCCATACTTTGGGGCAATTTAGCAAGATAACAAGTAATTACTAATTACAAACTATTTTATTCACATTATTTACAGTATTATAAAAGCGGTTTTTATAAACTTCCTCTGGAACAGCATTTCGTCCATTGTAAAAGTTCAAGTAAATAGTATCAAATATTAAAAATTACTCCTTTTATAAGGCACTAAGGAAAAAAGATTATTGATGTAAAAACTTTCTCTAAGATAGGATTCCTTATGTTAATGAAGTGGCCTTGTTTTTAAATTTAAAAAAGGGATTATCTCTGCCATTAATTCTACACACTTGGTTGAGTTGTAGGTATAAGACTACCTTTCTGCTATTTTCATAATTTATTAGATTGTTATTTAGGTATCAAATACCAATTAGATATTTAAAACTGACCTAAAACATAATAAAAATAAAAATAAATATTTTAGATTAAATTAGGCTAAACTGTGTTCTGGTCTGTGACTACAATAATATATTCATTATTTATTCATTTATTCTGCAGTGTAGAAAGTAAATGTAGAATTTACTTATGCATTCTCTATTATAGCTTCTTTGTGATGTGTGAAGCTGCTGTCAAATTTCCATCATCAAAACAGTGTAAACAGAATTTGAATACCAAATTAGAATGCAACAATAAATCTATAAAGGAGGTGAGTACTTAGCTGTAGCCATCTCTGTCAAATCGAGTCAGAATATTTCCCATACATACTATCCCTGTAAATTTGATCTTCTCTAATAATTCCTAATAACAGATCTCTTAAGCGGTCTTATCTTTCAGTTTTATTGATACCTTAAGATAGTCCTCTTGAGTTACAATATTGTTCCTCAACCGATTATCTGGATTACATAGACACGATACTACTGTCTGTATGCTGCGATCCACAGATTTCTAAAACAATTAAACTTTATTAATATATTGTGAATATTGTGTGTTAGATGTTTTCTAATGCCTGAACTAATGTTGTATAAAGAGATAACCTCAGTCTCATCTGCTTTTTCATTCCTTGAAAGCCCTATATGTATGAATCTAAATCTGATTACATTACAAATTTCAGAGTCAGTTAATGTCAGGTCAGAGGTATGAAGGATGGACATTTTAAACATTGTCTTCAAGAGGAAACTTGCTCTCATTTATACCCTTTGGAAAAGAATAACAAAACAAAACTGCACTGCAGAAAGTTGGGCATTTGCCATTGAATTTAAACATGAGAGTCCTGGATAGTCATAAACATTATGTAGGGGATTCATATATGGACACAAATTGTCAACTCATGCTTTAGCAACTGGCCATTTATAGGCTTTTTAGCAAATATAGATGTTGACAGATGTAACAGATCTATGTTCTAATGTTTTGGAATATCGGTTTATAACCTCTACACACAAGACACTAAGAAAAAAAGCAATGCACACACACTACAGATAGTCCTTGCAATTGCTTACCAATTGCCTCATTTGGTCACTGTGGCTGTTTCTTAGTCACATGATCACCATTACAGTCAGTAAGCAGCATACAATGGGGAATATACATAGAAAGCAATGTGCTGGTGCTGCCAGCTGCTAATGCATTACACATTCAAACTGGTGTAGTCCCGGTTGTATGTCTGAGTACTCTCTTGTAATCCTTTCACCCCTAATCTCTTAACTCTGGTAGAGAGAAATAAAGCCAAGCAATTTCTGTAGGCAATATCTGGTATTTCTCCTGTCCTCCCCATAGCACAGATATTGGAGAGGAAGGGACTACAAGATAGTAAACGAGTATGCAATGGGGACTACACCAGGCTGTTTACATTGTGCTCCCACAGCTACCATTGTTTTCAGCTTCAGTCACCATTGAGTGCCTGTTTACTGTCTTGTAATCCCTTTCTCTCCACTGAATGAAAATAAAAACACTAATTCCCTTCTTTTTAATTATCCCACCCCAGGTGAACATTCCAAAGAGTGGAGAGTGGTTAGGAGGCAAACAAAAACCAAAGGTGCAAAGCGGATGAGTCTTGACACGCTGGAAAGTACAGCTGTGATCACCTGATATCCTACACTGTGACCACTTTACTTAGTGACAGAATTGAAAATTCCAATTGTGGTTGGCAAGCAAAGGCTACCTGTACTATTTGTATTTTACTCTTGCTTTTCATTTATTATACATCCAAGTTTTGATTATTCTTTATGTAAAGAATATGTATGTAAAATAAATCATACCTTTTGTGGACTGTTTGCACATGACTGTGCAGTGTCAGTCATAGAACACTCTGCTTGGTCAGTTCCTACATCCATTTCACTACCATAATTCACTGTAGTATATGCCTATGTAAAATTTAAAAGAGTTAATAGAAATGGATGCTATCCATTCTATGAACTGATCAAAGAAGTCTGAAATAGAAACTACAGAAAAAATTCAATATTGCAAGTTAGATACATAAACCTTAATTATAGCATTTATTTATTATTTGCTTATACAGTGGTACCTTGGTATTCGAGTGCTTTGAAGCTCATCAAATTTGGTACTCAATGTATTTTGACCCAAAAAATTTGTCCCAGTATTTGATACACAACACACAAGCTAGTATTTTTTACTGTCAGGTGCCTTGTGACTCTTATTCCCTATGGGAAAGATTTGTTTGGTACTCATCATTTTGGGTTCTTATTGCGTCTCCCGGAACCAATTAACGATGAGTACCAAGGTACCACTGTATTTGGCAGACATATAGCATTTTGACCTACCGAAAAACAGTAGACAGCATCTTGGAAATTGTGGCTTCATTCATTTATAATCAAACTAGTTAAAATAATCATGTATACCAACGCTTCAATAGATAAAATGACTTAAGTTCATTTCCAGCAGCAACTTCGTTGGAATACATATTAAAATGTATTTTGTATTGCAACAATTACAGAATTATTCAGCCAGTAGATGGCAGTGTTTAGTTTGCATCTATGATTATAATCTATGGTTCTCTTTATGTTCTGAAGAGTTTCCTGAGACAGTTGAAACCGTTAAGAGCAAGGCCCACGGTGACTGTACACTTTATTTTGATCTGTATGGCTATGTAACTACCTTCTGCTGCCAATCTGTATGATTATATAATAATCCTCTGCTACCATTTCTATAGAATAAAACATAATTTTCTAGCAGGTTATGGGCCCAGGTAAACCAGCTTCAACCCAGATAAACCAGAGATGAAATCAGTATAAAACTAGAGATAAGCCCAGTATAAACCCAAATTAGAGGAGAAATATAAAGTTTAGCACACAACAGAGTAAACCAATCATAGCCAGCTACAATAAATAAGTGCAAGAAACAGCAACAGCAAGAAGACTGTAACAAAATAAATAAATAGAAGAAAATGGCCAGTAAAATGGCCAGCTGAAACAAAGATTTCATTTGCAAATCTGACAAACCAGAATTACCAGTCTTGAAATTAAAGATGAAAATGCTGCTAATAAGGGAAGGTACATGGAAATGTATAAATGAATAGGCCAGAACACCTTTCAGATGAGTGGATAGACAAAGCTCAGAAAGCTCAGAGAACAATCTCTCAGCATAGATGATCAAATCATTCATACATATAAATGTGAAACTGCTAAAGAAATGTTTAAACGATTACAAAAGGTGCATGAAAGAGTTAATCTAAGCAACAAACTGTATTTGATTAGAAAGCTATAGCAAACCAAGCTGATGAAAGGCGAGGAGGATATGCAGGATTACATAAGGTATACCTTGGAAATGGTTGAACGTCTGAGATATATAGAAGAAATAAAAGATTTTCCTGTTGCAGTACTATTACTTAATGGTTTATCAGAAAGCTATGAAATGCTTGTCACAGTGCTTGATTGCACGTCCAGATAACAAGCTAACATGGGAAGATGTTAAGGGCAAGATGAATGTAAGCCTAAAACAGAAAGCATTAATAGTGACTTCTGTCACAGAATCTGTTTTAAAAATGAAAAATAGGAACAAAAAGTTACATGAAGCAAGAAACACGTGAATGCTTTGTATGCAAGAAAGAGTCATTTAAAAGTAGATTGCAGAATCTGGAAAGCTAGAATGCAAAAATTACAAAAAGCCAAAAGTGTGAAGGAACAAACTGATTTTTCTTCAGATAATGTACATGTTTTTCAATCCAAAAGTTGCACTTCATCTTTGCAAGCATGGTGTGTTGATTCAGGAGCTATGAATCACATGACAAATGACAAATATTTCTTTACTCACCTTAAAACAGAAACAATCACCACAGGTAATGGGCAAATAATGAAATCAGAAGGAATAGAAGATGGTTTTCTTTACTATCCTATATCTCAGAGTGTCACCAGAAAGATACTTGTAAACATTGTACTATATGTCACTCCTCTTGAAACTAATCTTTTGTCAGAGTAGAAGCTCACAAAACAAGGCAATGTAGTGACCTTTAAAGGGGACAGTTGTTATCACAAAAGGGGATATCTTACTTGCAAAGGTTAAAATTACAGATAAACTTTATCAGCTGAACTGCAATCAGACAGCTAATACTGCCAAAGAGAAAAAACATTCAAATTGCATTCACACATGGCACAGATGACTTGGACACAGAAGTCCTGACATAATAAAGAAATTAACTGAGAAAGACTATCCAAAAGAAGGACTGGCACTGGACCACAAGAAGTTTCAATCAGGAGATACACCAGAAGCAATAAAGGCATCCTAGCCCATCTGTCTTATGTTGCTCTTCTTCTTCTTGTGCCATATCCGTCATCGGACATTGGCGATCATATGACCATGGGAATGCTGCAATGGTGGTAAGTGTGAAAAATGGACATAACTCGCTTTTTTCAGTGCCATTGTAACTTTGAAGAGTCTTCTTCTTCTTCTTGTGCCATATCCGTCATCGGACGTTGGCGATCATGTTGGCAATCCTATTTTTGTCAACAGCCGCATGAAAAAGTGCTGCTGAGTTTTGTCCAAACCAGTCCCTTAGGTTTTTAAGCCATGATGTTCTTCTTCTGCCTGGACCTCGTTTGCCTTCAATCTTTCCCTGGAGAATTAAGTGAAGAATGCCATATTTTTCTGGGTGTCGCATCACATGTCCAAAATATTCTAACTTTCGCTTTTTAATGGCTGTGATGATTTCCCTTTGCTTTCCCAGGTGGCTTATCACCACCTCGTTTCTGATTTTGTCACCCCAGCTTATACGTAACAGCTTTCTGTAAATCCACATTTCAAATGCTTCTAGTCTGTTCAAGTGGCTTTCTGTCAGAGACCAACTCTACTCTGTAAAGCAGGATAGAAAAGATGTAACATCGGAGGACACAGAAGTCCTGACATAATAAAGAAATTAACTGAGAAAGACTATCCAAAAGAAGGACTGGCACTGGACCACAAGAAGTTTCAATCAGGAGATACACCAGAAGCAATAAAGGCATCCTAGCCCATCTGTCTTATGTTGCTCTTCTTCTTCTTGTGCCATATCCGTCATCGGACATTGGCGATCATGTTGGCGATCCTATTTTTATCAACAGCTGCACGAAAAAGTGCTGCTGAGTTTTGTCCAAACCAGTCCCTTAGATTTTTAAGCCATGATGTTCTTCTTCTGCCTGGACCTCGTTTGCCTTCAATCTTTCCCTGGAGGATTAAGTGAAGGATGCCGTATTTTTCTGGGTGTCGCATCACATGTCCAAAATATTCTAACTTTCGCTTTTTAATGGCTGTGATGATTTCCCTTTGCTTTCCCAGGTGGCTTATCACCACCTCGTTTCTGATTTTGTCACCCCAGCTTATACGTAACAGCTTTCTGTAAATCCACATTTCAAATGCTTCTAGTCTGTTCAAGTGGCTTTCTGTCAGAGACCAACTCTACTCTGTAAAGCAGGATAGAAAAGATGTAACATCGGACAAGCCTCATTTTCAGTCTTAGGCTTATGTCGTGACTGCAGAAGACCTTTTTCATTTTGAAGAATGCTGTTTGAGCTTTCTCTATCCTTGTCTTTACTTCAGTGGTCATGTCCCAGCTTTCATGTAAATTAGAACTGAGGTACGTGATCCTTTCAACTTTTTCTAGTGGTATTCCTTCCGAATTTATCGGTGGTAAATTAATGGGTTGTTTGCTGACGACCATGATCTTGGTTTTTGAGGTGTTCAAGCCGTATTTTTCAGATATTTCTGTGATGAGGAGCTGAAGGTCTTAATGCTTACTGGCAAGCAGAACTGTATCAGCAGCATATCTTAAATTGTTGATCCGAACACCATTTACTTTGAGGCCAGTATCGATGTTTTCCAGTGCTTTGCTGAAAATTGACTCAGAGTAGATATTAAACAACAGTGGAGACAGAATACAGACCTGTCTAACCCCTCTTCGTACTTCTGCATCATCTGAGTATTTTTGGCCTAGTCTCACATTTGCTACCTGATGCCAATATAGATTCTTTATGATTCAGATGTCTTCCTTATGTTGCTCACAAAGCATTAAAACCCAGAGATGGGAAGAAGAATGCAAAAGAGACTCCAGCCGCCACAGCCCTAGCAGCTCCAGTGCCTGTTCTTTGGAGAGCCAAGGCCTAAGCAGCAGCAGCAGCTTTGTGGACAACCAGGACAAAAAGAAGAGGAAGAAAAAGGACAAGAAGAATTATAAGAAATAAGAAACAGAACTAAGAGCTGAAATGGGACTATTATAAGTAGTTGTTGTTGAGTGGGGGTGTTGGAATACATGTTAGAATGTATGTTGCATTGCAAAAATTACAGAATTATTCAGCCAGTAGATGGCAGTGTTTAGTTTGCATCTATGGTTCCTTTATGTTCTGGGGAGTTTCATATGACAGTTGAAACTGTTAAGCAGCAAGGCCCATGGTGACTGTATACTGTACTTCTATCTATATGGCTATATAACAATCCTCTGCTACTATTTCCATATAATAAAACAGAATTTTCTAACAAACTTAAAAGATTAGCATCAATTTTTAAAATGCTACAGATTCTGGTGAAGACTACTTAAAGTGTTACTTCCAAGTACACTTGTCCAGATATTTAGATAATTTTTGGAGGCCCTTCTTTGACTGTTTCTGCTAAATTTCAAAAACACCTTGAAGGCACTATTTAATGTTGGAGAAATTACGTTCATGTAAAATTAACAGATATGCCAATATAAAAATAATCAGTAACTAGTACATAAATAAGGATGGCAGGTCTCCTTTGATCATTGTAAATATTAGCCACTGAATTTAAATAAATACAAGAAATGTGACTTACTGGCACGATGTAATTTCTTGGTTCTCCAGGAGGCCACTGTGGTGGAATCTTAAAAAAACAGTAAGTGAAGAAACTATTAACAGACTTTTAGCAGAACATAGCATTTAACTTGCTTGATAAAATAATAGGAATACAATAATGCATCTTTGAGTAGCAATAGCACTTAGGATTATATACCGCTTCACAGTTCTTTACAGCCCTCTCTAAAGCCCTCGGTTTACAGAGTCAGCATTTGGCTCCTCATTTTACCAACAATCTGGGTCCTCATTTTACTGACCTCAGAAGGATGGAAGGCTGAGTCAACCTTGAGCCGGTGAGAATCAAACTGCCAAGTTTCTGGCAGTCAGCTGAAGTAGCCTGCAGTACTGCATTCTAACCACTGCGCCACCATGTCTATGGAGAGTCTCAATCATCCAGGTCATGGTTATCCCAAAGGTGCTTTTTCCAAAAGGCAACTGTATTTTCTTTGTTTGAAAACTTTTTGCCGAAGAACTGAAGAAGCTTCTTGGATGAAAAGTGAAAAATCTTAAAACAAAAAAAACCAAGAAAGTCCAGTTGTTTTTCGAAAAAAGCACCTCTGGGACATCTTTGAATATTAATTTTTAGAAATATGAATGTCTGCCTTCCAAATTTAAAGCAAGTAACCTAAGCTAAGCAACAAAGTTTACACAACTCAAAACACAGGAATAGTAAGATGGATGATCAAATTTCGCTTACTTGGTTGATAAAATATGTTTGCTTATCAGGCTTATTTCCTGCTCTGAACTATACCAACTCTGAGCAGCTTGCATATTTTTCTTTGTAAATAAGGTTAAATACATAAGAAAAAAAAGAACCTACAATATAATCATTTACTGAATAATTCCTTAACAAATTGGACTCCATTGCAAGACGGAAAAGCCTGATAATATTTCTCCTTCCCCCAGTCCAAGTGTTTACAGCCTTCCTAAAACCCAGCAGCATTGGGGCTGGACAGGTATCAGATGAAATGCTCAGATCTCAGGTCAAATGATCCAGACCAGGGGTGTCAAACTCGCGGGCCGGATGCGTCACGTGCTGGCCCCGCCCCTGCCGAGTTTAGCGAAGAGGGGAAAAAGTCCCGATAGTCACGTGACGCCACCGTGACAACGCAAGTTTGACATCCCTGATCCAGACAAAGGGAACAGCAATTGAAAGTTTGCTTTTCTGCACCTCATCTTTTGAGAGAGGGAATTCTCCCGATCTTATATGCAGTCAGGAGTAGACAATCCTAAAGTATCAATGTCTAACTTTGTTTAATATTATATAAGTACTTTTAGGTAGTTTAAAAGTCCCCACAATTGCTGACAGGTGCAATGTATAAGTGCCCTTATTTTTTATCTTTGAAATCTGGATTACTGCACAGTTTAGTAACAAAAAGCTCACAGCTGAGAGTAAACACTATTTGATATTTATCAAGACCTACTACTATCCAGCATATATGATCTTCTTGCTTAGTTATTCCTACAACTACATTTCAAAGTATCAAGCGGCATGATCTGAAAGCCATATTAAAACATATTTAGTTCAGATAAAACTTAACTTTTAATTTTTGGATACTAAAACTGAAATATACTCAAACCTGGTAATTATAAGTTGGCTGGTATCCTACAGGAACTTGTTGCTGAATTAATAAAGCTGGAGAACCATAAGGATAGGCCTGTAAGTTCAAAAACAAAAATAGTTTTGGATAGTTTTCTATATGAACATGTCTGGAAATCTCTTTTGAAAATGTTTCTGTACTTGTAAGACAGAAGTCATGGCAAGCTATATTCTACCATAATATCTAATCGGTAGAATGTGATTCATAATCCCAAACAAATCAACCAGTTGGTATAAGCCTTAAATTCATGAATTCTTTTTCTTTTGTGTTATCATTGCTTTTTAGTTAGCAATTTTTAGTTGGTTGCTATTTTCAAATGTAATGATTAGTTTAAATCACAAGAAGCCACAATGATTGGCAGCAAATAAATTTAATAAATAGTACTAATACATCATGTAGCTTGCTATCTTTTCTACCCATTTTCACAAAAACAGAATATAAGCCTTCGCTCATGTCTGAAAACTGTTCGGTGCAACGAAGTTTTATTTAAATAAATTGGCAGTAGATTTAGAATGAGCAAGACCTATAGAAACTGTACTTACTACAATTCTGAAAAAATGTATTGTTGACAAAATTTTCTAATAAAAAAATTGAGGGCATTTTAAGAAACCAATATAGCTTGTATCTGCAGAAAGATAAAAAGACCAAAAGAATTATGAATTGCAAGAGATTCTAAAAACACAAAAATGGCTTTTTTCTGTGTTGTTGTAAAAGAAAAGGAAGAACCTGCTACTACAAGCAAAATTATTTTATAGCAACAGTGACAGCAAGAGGGAAAAGTGCAACATGTTCTGTTTCTTTCCTGCTCCCCAAAGTGGAAATGGGTTTGATTAAGCATAAGCAAAAGGAGGGAATTAAACTTGAATTAAATACATGATTAGGAAGCAACTGGCTATCATGAATGATGGGGCAGTGTGATGTCTTAGCAGTTAAGACATTGGGCTTGTCAGCTGCAACACTGACAGCCTGGGTCAAAATCCAAGTGCTGTGCAACAGGTGAGCTCCCATTACTCACACCAGCTCCTGCCAACCTAACAGTTTGAAATTATGCAAATGTGAGTAAATAAATAGATACCACTTTGGCAGGAAGATTACTATGTTCCATTTTTTCATGCTGGCCACATGGAAATATCTCTCAAGACAACACAGGCTCCCTTGGCTGACAATCGGACATGAGCACTGCTCCCTTGAATTGGTCACGACTGGACAGGGAAAAACTTTCAACCCTTTTCAACCCTTTTATTATGAATGAATGTAAATTTATCAGAGTGAATGTAAGTTCAATTACATCTGATAGTTCTGAAGAAGCTTCTTCCTAGAGACCCTTTCCAGAATATTAAGAGAAATTATAGAGGATGGGTTTAGCACAAAAACACTGGAGAAAAGCAAATGTTCAAAAGACAAAAAAAGAGGCTCCATATAACCACAAACTGATCAGTTTCAGGTATCAAGGAAAATTTAAGGATCCATTATAAACTCAGTCTGTGATCATTTAGAAAATAAAACATTTGGCAAACTTGGCATGGATTTATCAAGAATATATCTTGCCAAATCAATCTGATCTTATTTAATAGGATATCAGTTCAGCTGACCATGGATGTGAAAGACATTGATGTGGAAGATACAATACAATACAAGATACCTTAACTTCAGCAAAGCACTCAAAACTCTTCTAGGAGATTCTACTAGAAAAGATGGAAAAATATAAACTAACTGCATAACAATTTGATACAGAACTGGCTGAAAAACTATCCCCCCAAAAAATAAGTGAACGGCTCTGCATTAAGCTGGAAGAAACTGTTGAGTGACATACCATAGGTCTCCTGTGTTAAATAACTTGGAAGAGGAACTTAAAAATATATCAACTGTTTATATAATACAAATATAGAGATGATAATGAACATCTTAGAAGACAGTATCAATATTAAGATAAATATATATAAACTGGAACAATGACAAAACCAGCAAGATGTATTGCAACAAGGTAAAATGCAAAGTCTTAAAGGAAAATAGAAGATGAAACTTAGGAAGGAAAGATGAGGAATAATCACAACAGAACTTGTAAAAAAAAGGGTGTTTGTGAATTACATGCTTAACATGAGCCAATAGTATAATGTGGCTCACCCCAAAAAGCAAATGTTATTCTAAGATGCATCAACCGAAGTCATTAAGTCAAAAGGGAAAGAAATCATTGTCCCTATTCTGCTTTGGTCAGATTGTACCAAGAAAGTTGCATCCAGTTTTGATCATTGCATTTTAGGAAGCACATAGCCAAAATGGAGTGTTTCATAGAAAAGGAACCATAAGAGGCTAGAAAGAAAAAGTTATGAGGAAATGTTGCAGGTGATGGATATGTTTAGCTTAGAAACACAACCATGGGGAGATAAGACAAGCTTTTTTATATAGCACTCAGAATTGTTCAGAAGACAGGGCAGGAAAGAGTAGTCTTAAATTACAAAGGTGATTAGATGATGTCCACGGCCCCTTGCAATCCTTGCATGATTAATGTTACTACTTCTTAAATCTTATTACCATATAGTATTGAGAATTCAAAACTCAGCAATAACAGTACAAAATAGAAATAATGATGATGAATAATATTCCGGAAACCCAATGGAAAAGTTCGGTTTCACTGGTTTCCAGAGGCCTTCATTGATGGAGCCAATAAATTTCCATATTGTTCCAGAATGCAGATGTTTTGCACCACTTGCGTGCAAAATGGCGCAACACTCCTGCTGGCCAGACTCCTCATGGCATCTGGCCACGAACAACTGCGAGTGGCTGCAGAAGTCGGGCGGCGGTGGTCCTAAGGTAAGCGGATAAGACATCCCCGAAAATAAGACCTGGTGCTTATTTTGGGTCCCAAAGGAAAATAAGACTGAGTCTTATTTTCGGGGAAACACGGTAGCTTTTTCAATTCATTAACTATCTTTATTTCACTGGTTATGTTTTGTATTTTTGATTTTTTTTTGTAATTTTGTTATAAAATACAGTACAATAAAACAAAAAAGTCAAAAATAGCATTTTGAACTGTACCTTTAAATCTATGGCTAATCAACCAAAAGTCTGAAAAATAAGTTTAATATTTTTAAAAATAGCAAGAGTTAGCAAATGGGCCACTGCACTTTGCCTCTCCTGTAGTCTTCAAGCGACCTTCAGAAGTAGCCCCCATGCTGAGTAGATTGCAAAAGTCTAACTGCATGGTGATAAAAGTATGAATCACTGTAGCCAGAGCTTTCTATTCCAGAAAGGGCCACAATTGACACACCAGTCACAACTGAGCAAAAGTTCTCCTGGCCACAGCTTCTATCCAGCAGTAATTATGAATCCAAGACAATGTTTCCACATCCCAGACATACTACCCCTTCAGAAGATAACATGGGAAATGACAGATGAATAAACATTAATTCCATCTTATTCAACTAAACTTTTAACTTATGTAACTTTAACTCTGACAGCCTCCAGGAACAACAAAAAAGGGGGGGGGGGAAGGACTTTAACAATATTCCCAGACTATTTCAGAATAGGTACAGAAAATGGAAATAGTTTATACTACATTCTTATGAAATGTTTTTAGATATTAAGAAGCTTGCATCTGAAAGTATGCCAATTTAGCAATATAATTCACTGGAATATTTTTAATCTAGTTGTACAATTTTACTTTCTCTGAAATGTAATTAAATGACTTAAATTTCATTCTAAAAACCTTACCTGAACATATTGTGTGACAGGACTCATCACAGCTGGAGACTGCATATATGTTTCCTGGTTACTCCAAACACTATGGAACTGAGGTGTAGGGGAATTAATAAGCATTGGCCTGGGTGGCACATGATAGGCACCTTGTGGGATAAGAAAAAGTAAAGTTATATCTTCAAAATTTCTTCTACCTAAAAAACATCCCAATATTCAAATATATTTCATTCTTCCACATAAATTAGTTATCAGTATGCTCCTGAATTACACCACTGACAAGACTTACTGTACAATGATAGTGGTTTTCATATATCCATCCTGCAAAAGAGAGTAACTGTGGTAGAATAGTAATAAATATCAATGTAGTATGTGTGTACCTCCAAGTGTTTTTGCCATCCTTCTATTTATCTAGAAACAAAACTGTTCGCTATATCAAGAGGCTTTTCTTTATATAGCCTGTCAAATTCAATAATACTCACATAAGTTTGGGTGTTTCCTTATTGCAGGTCCCAATTTGAGCTTCTTCCCATGAAAGTTTATTTGTGACTATAAAAGAGTAATTTAAAGGTTTTGATTCATGTACTTTTCTCAACTGACTAAATAATATCAATAGTTTTGATTAATATAACTTATAGTCTTTAACAATCATAGGTGACTGGAATTCCATACTGGCAAATGTGAAGAAAATTTTCTTTCAGGTTAATAATATGAATTATCACTAGCCATATTAAATTTTTGAGACAACTAAGATCAAGAATTAGAAGGCAAGAAGAGCTGCAGTACTTCACCTGTTACCAGCAGAGCAAGAAAAATTAATGGCACTAAACAAGTCAATATAGAAAAGAGGAACAAAATCTTTTCTATCTAGCTTATTGTTCCATTGACAAATGAGTCAACGATGATGATGGCACATAATCAATCAATCATACTGGAAATCCCTTGAATAAAAAAGCAATCATTTAATAACATATCAGTGACCAGAAGAGCTAGCAGTACAGATTATAAAAATTACCTGAAGCAGGCCCCCACTCTCCTGACCTTTCAGAAATATTTGGAGACCTGACCCTGCATTCATTGAAGCCTCTTCTGCATTTTTTTAATTCTGAAATTTTTAATTTATTTTATTCTTGTGTTTAACTGTTTTTAATATATTTATATATAGCTTTTTTGTTTATATATTTATTAGTTCACTGTCCAGAATTATTCTATGTGGGAAATGGACGATTTCTAAATACAATATATAAAAAATAACAAAAATCCACTTAGTGACAATTCCACATCATTTTTTACCATAAGAGGCATCTGATTAGTGCGGAAATGGGGTCATGGTGATCAATCACAAGTCCATCCTTGTACTGATAGTATGCTTGACACATGCACATATATTGACATGTCAAAAGCATCAGATTGGTAGTATCATTGTACTGCCCAGCTGTCTCTCTGCTCAAACTTTTTTCAATCTATGCTTAGGAATTTAAATAATTATTCTAAACTTCTCATTAGAAGCCCCCTTGCATTTTATGACTATCTCTGTACATAATTTATATACAGCAATGTACGCAGCCCATCTGGTTTTTGTTAGTCTGAATTACATATATTAAGAGCATCATGGACTAATTGAATAGAACTAATTGAACAGAAAAGAAAATTTCTAGGACTCAGCTTCTGCAGAAACGTATAATCTATTATGTGGCCCAGACTTCAGATGAAAGGACTGCTAAATGCCCCATGGAATTTTCAAGACACTACAGAATTAAATTCTATTGATGTTACAATTAACTATAGAACAAAGAGAAGACTTGGATTACAGATGAAATTTCTCTTCAATATCCCCTAATCTGGGTACAGACATAGGCCATTTCCTTTTATGAGGAATGAAAGTAATAAAGCCTTGGAGTAGGGCAGGGGTCTACAGAGCTATTTGGACCAGTTTCCCACAGTAAACACCGGGAGCCACAAAACCTGGGTTGGCGTGGCCAACTCAACGTTACTCCCACCCAGTCACATGACACACACCCAGCCACGCCTACCCAGGTTTTGTGGCTCCTGGTTTTTTCTGTGGGAAATGGGTATCTCTCTCCCTCCCTCCCATTTGTTTTTCTTTTTCCTCTCCCTCTTTTTTCTTCTTTCTTCCTTTCTCTCCTTCTCATGTTTCCCTCTTTTCCCTCTCTCCCTCCAGCCCTCTTTTCTCTCCCTCTCTTTTTCCTCGTTCTTTCTTTCCATCATTTTCTCATTTTTCTCCTTTTGTCATTTCTTTCTCTCTCAATTGTTTTTTTTTCTTTTTCCTCTCTTCTTTTTCTCCCTCTCGTTTCTCATTCTCTCCCTCCAGCTCTGTCTCTCTCCCTCCCCTCTCTCTCATTTGTTTCTCTTTCCTCTCTCATTCTCTCCATCATTTTCTCATTTCTCTTTTTCTCCTTTTCTCTCTCTCATCTCTCTCTCGTGCGCATGCACAAGCGGGATACCCTCCTGGGCCAGGATCACGGCAGCAACTCCTCCTCCCGCTGCCGCCACTGCACACTCAGGTGAGTAGCCGGCCGCGCCTGAGAGCTGGAGCTCTTCCCTCCCTTCATCCAGCTGCAGCTCCTCCCTGAGCCGACACGAAGGGGACCGTGGCTGGCGCCGAGCTGCCCGCGAAGGACACAAAATCACAAAAAGCAGCCAGTCACGGGCAGTGCGGAGAAAACGCTAGGTGTGCTTCAGCCGCGCAGCTCTGCAGAGGCTCACGCCTTCTCGGGGTGAAGAGCAGGTTGCGCAACTGGGTCGGGCCAGTGTCTCAGGGCCGAGAGCAGGTCGCACGACCGTGTTGGCAGGGAGCAGCAGGAGAGGGGTCAAAGAGCCATGGGTTGCTGACACCCGGAGTAGGGGATTGAAACACAAATAGGAAAAGACTGTATTTTAAAGAATTTTAAATAAGATAGCCTCAAAGATAGTCTGGCAGACATCTCAAAACCCAATTAATCTTCACTTGCATTTTTTCTGGTAAAAATTCTAATTTTGCAACTTGGATTGCATAAAGGCCAGAATCCAATATAAGGAAACTTATCCAGTTTTCTTGATCCATGTCATTTTGTTCACCTTGAAAAGCTGATCAAAATAGTGAGTCCAATCATTTCTTAAGTCCAAGTACTATTAACTGAATGCCACACTTCAGAAATGGTTGGGAAGGTAGCATTTTTTATTTTTTTATTAATTTAACTTTCATCGGCAAAAATAATTTATTATTTTAGACAAAGCTATAATTATAAAATCTTCAATGCACAAATTGCAATGTTTTCCTCATCAGTGGGCAATGCTCAGATAAAACTGCAGTTTGTCCTTTCCAAAGAAAAAGATACATTTTATTATTGGATAGTATTAAGATACTGAAAAAGACCAATAGAATATTTGTAGCTCAGGGTTAAAATAAAGGATGCCCTTTGAACCTGGAACTCCCTACTAGCACTGATCAAGTTACCTTCCATACGAACAAGAGAAAGTTATTTGGATTCATTTGTATTGGTTGCACACTAGTTATGGTTTAATTCAGACTTGACATCTCTCTTGTTCAGAAGTGAATCTGGATTAAAATATAGGCTATACCAAATGAATTCATATAAGGTTGTAATAAATAATATTCACCAGTTGAAATATATTTGGAGCAATAATTCATTCTTGGTTGAATAAACTTCTCTTATTTTTATAATCAAACCAACTTAATGCAATAATACAAGTACTTGGTCTGATGACTATTGTTTGGACATGAAAGTATTATTTGGCAATAAAAGCTGTAGAAAAAGGCCATCTACATTCCAAATTGTAAACAGATTCTAAGAATAAACAGTCTGATCAAATCTCTTATCTAAAAAAAATTTCTTCTGATTTTCATTCCAAAAAAGAAACCAATACAAGGTTCCTAAATTATTCCATGTAGACCCGTTAACAACTTACTTCTACTATTTTCTGTACATCTACGTTGTCCAAAAATGATACAAATCCATATCTACAAAGATAAATCAAAAGTATATCAACATTCCATTTGAATTAATATCCTACTATGTAATTCAATGTTTTGCATTAAAATGGTTACATCCAGAAAAGTAGAAAACCAAATATCACAGAGATAAAAGAATCAAATTAATGAAAATGTTTATATCCCTCCATCTTCAAGAAAAATCTTATGCATTCTCAAACTAGATGACCAATGGCTATTTTTAATACAAAGGAGATTGAAGGTAAAACTTTTTATCTTGACCTGTGGTTCTGTTTCTGGTGATATTATCTATTGTTATTTTATTTTTAAAGAACTTATATCCTACCGTTTGATTCTACAATAAAGATTAAAATAATGCACAATAAAGTAACATTACAATTAAACATAATAGACACAAAGGAATGGCTAATTAAAAATAAGAGCACCACTGAATAATTTAAGTTTATGCCTGAAACTTGTAGTTCAGTTTACAAACTTTTAATTCTATTCATTAATACGCTTCATTACCAGTTAATCTTTGAATACTAGTAGTGTTTGATCTAAGTACTGTAGCTACTTAACAGTTTCACAATTATTTATCATCAATGCCATCCAAACCAACCAACTTACCCTTTAGATACACCAGTTCTGTCAGTGATTATTTTCACTTCTTTAACTGTGCCATATCGTGTAAAAAAGCTCCTAATTTCTGTCTCATCCATCTAGGGATAAATTATATTAACATTATTTGAAGGTAATACTACAGAAAGGTCCTGTAGTAAAATACTGTTAACTTAAAAAAAATTCCAAATAACTATCAAATTATTTATTAAACAGCAATACTGCCAACATAGTCTAAGAACATTTTAAAAGAGAACATATGAAACTTCCACTGAAAACTTTGGATCCAATAATACTTCTTTTTACAATCCTTAGAAGATATCGATGATAAGCTTATTTTCACTTGGGATTGCAATCTTCATTGTGCAGAATTCAACTACTCAAAAGTTTTTGTAAAAACATAAGACATAAGAAACTGAAATCCTATTATGAAATAAATACATACCCTTATATCTATTCCACCCACAAAAATGGTATTTGGCATGATTTTCCCTTCAGGCAGAACATATCCTTGGCTGGTAGCAGGTAACTGAGAGCTTTCTTCCCGTGGAATATTTGTATTTTGAGAGTCCTGATTTGAAGTAGACTACAAAACAAATTTTATGTTTTTTTACAAAAGTCCTCCTTCTTAAACACTATTACATCTAGAAAATATTCCTCGTGTATATAAAATGTGACACAAATAATGATAATAATGACACAAACCAAGCATATATTTTACTGGTCCAAAGTAGAGGATCCTTGTTTTACATTTCTCTAAAATTATTGGAGTATTTTCGGTTTCAAGATAAATTGCTCAGTTGCAACAATTCAGCAGCTTCCAATGATACCTTGAATTGATAGCAGGAATTTGGTCCTCTTAACCAAGGTCTCTGGAATTAAATTTACTATAGCAATCCTTTATATGAATGCTTTTAAACTATTTGCAAATCAGAACCCAGCAAACTTTTAAGACACAACCTACCAATCAGCTGATCAGAAGCGCCCTCTTAAAGAGTGTAGTGTTGAACTACAATACTTGGGCTATGCTGAATGAAGCTTATATGAACTGGCAGTTCAAAATAACAAGTTAATCAAATATATTTGGATTGGCTTGATACAATCTCAGATCACGTTAAAGTAAACACAAAACTTTTAAAAACATCTTATTAAATATGGATGACTTGATACATGCTTGATATATATCAAGCTCAAGGGGAAAAAAACTCAATGGAGAAGCTGAACTCTTAAATTGTTAATTCTTTTTGGGACTGAGACTTTGCAGATAACGTAGTATAAAGAAAAGGCGGCCGTTATTTTTCCACTCCAAACTTGCAACACTATTGGCGGATTCAACGTCCGAGATCAACCTATTCTGAAGACTTACTTTGAGATAAGTGCAGGCAGAATTGAAGTCTGATACCTTAACACTGGCTACCATCCGATCTACGTTTATCTTGGAGGAAATCGCACTGAAACCAAAAGGGTCTAGTCATAGCTCTGAAACTACTTATTTATAGATAGGGTTTTCGTTAACCCAGTTAAGAATTTCACACCCATAAAATCTATTAACCAGAATTAAGAATGCGCTCTCCCTCCATAAAATACCCCCAGGCAGGAGGGCGGGGGACGGAAAGAGGCTGTTTACAACTGTGGTTTAACGCGATCGGCCGCAGTGACTCGTGGCGAGCATAAATCGATCGTTGACTCCCACGCGGCGACAAAATGGTGATCGCGCCTCCGCCTCAGAAGCATCTTCGCCTAGTTTTCGTTTGGCCTTCCTGTGCCGATCGACGTAGCCTACCATCTCCACACAACCTTTGCACGCCTCCACTTCGAAGAACGGCGAGTGCAGCCACTTCCCGCCTTTTTCTTGCCTCCTTCTTCACAATGCCCAGGCTTGACCTAGGCCTTCAGTCCCGTCCATTTGAGCAACCTGCATCAAATCTCCGTGGGCAAGTGGCTTTTTAAGTTTGATTTTACAAAACCCTTCCTTTCGCTTTAGGCATCCCGTATGCCAAACTTCGCTCGTTTACTCTCACTATTTTTCCCCCTGGACCTTTAAATCGTTTGTTTAAAAACCCAACAAGAGTTGTATCACGGAAAAGCCAATCCTTGCTTGAATGGAATACGACGGCCTCCTTGAACTTACCATCTTACCGCACGTCAGAGCAAAGCCTTTCCCGCTAACAATAACTAAGACGGGTGTTCCCCGTTTTAAAGTAACAACCCCACAAAACCCCCACCCTTCCCCCCGAAAACACGACCTGCGCGCCTCCTAAGCCGACGCTTATGAGAAAGTTGCCCAGACCCCGCCCCGAGGTGAGCGGCCGAGGCTTTGCCACACCCAGAGCTTCGGGAGTGGATGAGAGCTGCCTTTTAAACGAAGGCGGGGGGGGGCGGGGGGGGGAGGGGGAATTCTTTAGACCATGGCTGTTCTCATACTCGCATTCGTTTTTAATCCCATGAAGGTGTTTGGTTATTTTATTAAGCCATTGGTGGTAGCCTTCATAGCGCTGTTAATATCATGGTCTGTTAAATAATAATTTTACGTGGTTGGTTTCCCCCCCCTCACTTCTGCTGAGGTACATCTTGGTTCATTTTATTCATTTTTATCCTGCCTTTCTAAATAACTCCAGCCTAATACTCTTTCTTCGTCCTATTTTCCCCATAGCAACAACAACCCTGTGAGATGAATTGGGTTGTGAAAGAGTGACTGACCTAAAGTTCATGCCTAAGGCTGGACTAGAACTCGCAGTCTCCCTGTTTCTAGCCTGGTGCTTAGAACTCAAATTGGCTTTCATGTTGTTGGCTTGTGGCTGCCTTGTTGAAATCCAAGCAATGGGAGTGTTTCTTTATTACTCCTCAGTTTAAAAGAGTTCTTGATTGTGCGACCATATCAATCTTTCCATTTAAGTTTATTGTAATCCTCCTGAGATGGAAGTACTGTAGCATTTACCTTCTTCCATTCTTAGCAATACTGAAATGACCAATATTTTTGGTATTTTTATTGTTCTCAGTAGTCAGATCCAGGAAGGTTAAAATGATTTTAATTAGGTGTTTAGTGGTATCCTTCCCAAAGTAATGATGAATATATCCCACTTGTCTTTTTGACTGCACTGTAAAAGTTCAGATCTGTATTTTTATGATATAAAATCATGGAATCCTAATTTACTTTTGGAAATACTCCCCACAAGTTTACTACGCAAACATACATATTTCTACACATGGATATAAATATAATGGATTCTGTGATTTAGCATCCATTGCACAAAAAATGTATAATCCAATATATATCCACACAACAAAGCTTGTAATTTTTTCCGAAGGAACTTTAAAGTCCATAGAAGTCAGCTCTTTAGCCAAAGATGTATTTATAATGAATCATCATAGTACAAAAATGTTACTTTATAGTATAACCCAGTGTAAAAATATGAACCTAAATTTTGATTCCTTGCAAACCACATCAATCACACATCACGTATATTCCTTGCAATGCATCAAAACCACTGTGGTTTGTGGATGCCTCCTTTACACTGAAACTCCGAGAGACACATTTGGGATTTGTTGGTGTTATTAGTAAATCCATCAGAAGATCCCTGTATAGTATAACTTAGATACATACAAGCTTCAGATTAATTTTTAAAGTTGCAATTTCATGGATGTGAATTAAGACATGCGCTTGGTTTTAGTGGGTGTCCTGTGTAAAAATGCATTTCATAGATCCAAGTTTTCAAAAAGTTGTAAATGTGGAACTTTATAGGTGGTTATACTTGTAATCTGTGTGTATCCCTTTTAAGAATCATAAAAATTCACGACAACCTATATTGTAGCTGTAAGTGCATTTATAATTCTGTTCAACTTTAATCGTAGTCTAGGGGAACACAACACCATGTAAAAAAGTTATCTTGATTTTTTTTTAATAATTCCATTATATGGATTTGCTAAATTCTCTGACTCTTCACAAAGTTTTAAACAGATTTATCTATAATGTGTTGCTACTAAGGGTGTTATAATCATAGTACTGTAGCCGAATTAAAGCTATTCTACTGGGGGGTTCAAAAAATTTTTTATTGTAAATGTTCAGGAAATTGATGAGGTTATTTTGATTTTTATTGTTTTAATTTTTGAATCACAAGTTTTAAAATGTTGTTTTTGTGGAAAGTTTTACTCTTAAAGACAGTTTTAAAATAATTACCCATACACAGGGATTAAAATGGGTTGCATATGTACAACAGTATATTAAAAGAATCACAATATCTTATGGGTAGATTGATTTTTAGATAAGTATTACTTGTAAAAGATTACTAGTTAAATATTTCATTAATTACTGTTAATAAGATTTATATTTAGAAAGTTGTAACACTTTTAATTAACTTAGATTCAGAACACTAGGGAATTTTATCTTTCTAGCTATAACTCATAACATTTTCTACTTTCTTTTTCTCTTTGAGTTGTTTTTCTCTTGTGGAGATAAGAGGAAAAGCATGAAAACAATATCCTAAAAAGTTCCCTAACCCTTCCCATTTTCTGCCTGGTGTGGTAGGAGTGTTTGAAGGTGTTTGCAATTAGGAAAGCCAGAGATACTGTATATCTTATGTATAAAAAGATAGTAATTCTGGTTCCTGTCAATTGTTGGTTCTTAATTAAACAAATGAATATATCTTGTGTGGTAAAAGAAAATAGATACTTTATTTTATATTATGTACAGAATAACGTGTATAGAAAGATAAAATGCCATTTGCTTTAGATAAAGAAATTCTGGCTAATAAGAAACTCTGGCGTAATTTTGAGATAAGAAAATATTAACAGAATATGAAAAGCAGAGGCTAAGAAAAAGATGTTTAGGTTTACAGAGTAAACATGTCCATAGATCTGAAATTAGTCAGTCAAAGAATTCTTAATGAAAGAATCTATGAACATATTGCTCCACAGCACATCTGACTTAACCAAATTCAAGATTGAAACATCCAGGATTATGGATCTCATAAACCTCTGCCTAACTACATACTTCCAATTTGTTGGATAAACTTACCAACAAATTAAAGATACACCTATGGGCTCACTGCTTTCAAGATTTATAGTGGAAACATTATGCAATATCTAGAAGCCATAGCACTTCCACAAATGCAACCTAAAATATAGATCAGATATGTAGACGACACCTTCACTATAATAAAAAAGTACAAATTAGAGAACACCCACAGAACCACCACCAACATCTTAAAAGGAATATTGTTTACCAGAGAATAAGAAAACAATAACTCACTATCCTTCCTGGACATCCTGATCAGCAGAGACCATAATGATAAACTAGAAACACAAGTATACAGACGAACCTCCCATACCAACCGAAATGTTCCACTACCAAAGCAACAACCCAACCTCCCACAAGAAAAGCTGTGTATAAGAACTTTATTTAGATGAGCACAAACTCACTTCAGCAACACTGTACAGCAGAAAAAGGAAACAGAGCAGCTATACAACATATTCCAACAAAGTGGGTATCCACACAACATTATCAAAAAGTGCCTGACCACTAAACCAATACAGTATAACCAACACAAGTCCTAAAAAGAATAACACTGCAATATATCAAGAACATTTCAGAAACTACCAACCGAATATTACAACCATATGGAATCAATGTTAGCACACCAGCCAACTAAATCCCTTCAAAACATCTTAAGTAAATCAAGCAGCCCCAAGAAGAAAAAACAGGAGTCATTTACAACAGGGGTCCCCAACCCTGAGGCCTCAGTCCATTACCAGGCCACAGTCCATTTGGAACTAAACTCTGCAAGTGGGTGAGCATGCGGGCACAGCTCCACTTGCACAAGTGGCAGGCGAGCGCTCACATGCAGCTGCACTTCCGCAAGTGGTGGGCACTTGCACTTGCATGCAAAATTCTATTTGAGTGGTGAGCACACAACCTAGAGGTGGAGCTCTTGCCTCACAATCAGGAGGTTGTGAGTTCGATCCTAGGTAGAGGCAGATGTAGGGTCTCCTGCTTGGGCAGGGGGTTGGACTAGATGACCTGCAAGGTCCCTTCCAACTCTGTTAATCTGTTAAACTACCCGCCACTCGCGTACATGGAGCTTCACACATATGCACGAAACCATCCCCTCTTCCCTCTACCGGTCCACCAAGCCCGAAAGGTTGGGGACTGCTGATCTACAACATACAGTGTAATGACTGCAACAGCCACTATGTAGGACAAACAGGCAGAAGACTGGCAGAATGTATCTTTGAACACCAACTAGCAGAAGACATGATGAAAACTCTTTAATTTCATAACATATGGACAAACATAGTTTCAACTGGGAAACTGATCATCCTAGACCAAGTCAAGTCCAAAAACTTCCTAGAGGCCCGGCACTCTGACATATTAGCCATCAATAGACACATAAACATAAACAATATCTACATACTATGGAAAAGAGATGGTCAGCAAGCCAAAAAAGGAACAGAAAGACCAAAACACTTCCCCACCAGCAATCAGCACTCAGATGAGCATAATTACTTCCAAGATTAATATAAGACCAACAATCAAGTGAAAATACCCCAATCAAGGACCAACCAAATAAGCCAACAGTAAACAGCCCAACTAAAGAACCTCTAAGACCACCTCCACCAACATTGACCAACATTAGAATATAAACTGAGGAGCAAGCCCCATGATGATGTTACCTAGTTTGGCTAATAACAGGTCTGCAAGAACACAAAGGACCCCTTATAGAGCAAAAATTATTGTAATAGTTGATGAATTGCATTCTATTAACAATGATTGGCTAAATTTCAAATAAAGATGATTTCTAAAAATGACTAAAAAATTAATCCTTGCTATGGCCATTTGCCAAAGCAATTGGATAAACATATTTTTTCACTATTTGGTGTGCTTCATTTCCAGTTTGAAATGAACCAAAAGCAGGTGTTTTAATGCTCCTATCAAGGGTGTCTGACAAACACTAGATATTTATTTATAAAATAACATTACAATTTATTTTCTTACATGGCGATTTAGTGAAATAATTTCATGCCTATTTGACTACCTGCTAAATAGATTTTGGCTCATTTAGATAAATACCCTCCTCTATTCTAAGTAAGCACTTTATCAAAACATTTATGGCTATGAAGTAAAGCAAGTTTTGTTTTTCTAATAATACATGATTAAACTGGAATGAGGATTAATCAGTGGCATTAATAATGAATTGGATATCTAGAATGTAGTCTTTGTGTGATACAATGTATTTATATTGAAAATTATATTATTGGAATCCAAGATTATAATTGAAATAGAATTTAGATTCACTAGTGATTGCCAGAATTATTTTTTACTAAAACATATCTCTGCATAATTTATTTAAAATAGTTAAGACGTGCCTAATTTTCTATGGAACCGATTATTTGCATTCTTAATTTATTTCAGTGACATTAGCAGTTTAACCATAATGTCTAAGTTGTAATTTTAATACTTGTATGACAAAGCAATCTTAGGTTGTGTATGTTATATTGCTTTTTACATATATTTCTCTAGCTTCATTGTGAAAGGTTATAATTGGATCCAAAGTTAGTTATAGTTGAAGTAGACTAGTTAAAATGAGTGAAACAAGTATTCATTAAACTTGTTTTCATTAAACATTGAGTTTGTTTTAATATCATGTCAACGTATTTTATAGACTATATGAAAACACATTTTAAAATTATGTAATTAGTTCCTTTTTTCCTTTTCTGAAATATATTTGCACTGTAATTTGACTGCATTCTAAACAAGAAAACCAAATTAATTTGTGTCTAAGTTAAGCCTTAAAAGACAGACAAGAAATAATCATTCCAGTTAATGCTATTAAAAAGAAGAAATACTTAATAAAAATTCCAGAAAAAAATATTAACAAAGAATAGAAATAGTTTCTCATTTTGAATGCATAGTACATAATACTGATTACAGAGAAAACTGAACAAAAATTTAAGGTTCAGTAAACATTTCTAGTTACTGTTTTTTGATTGCAAATAGTGACATTGTCAAATTGTCTCACATGCCTCAGAAAAGACAAGCCACTATATTTACACTACCAAAGTCTTATTGAAGTTAGCCCAGAAGTATCAATAAACTTTTATTAATATTTTATATTAATATAAATAGTATTATATTAATATATTATAATACCCAGTTTAATGCTGGAGCTTAGTGAAATCCAGCCTTTGAGGAGATTGATTGTTGCTTTGCCCAATCAAAGTAAGTGTTCCATTTCTGATATCCCGAGTCATGTGAGCAAATCAGAATTTATCCGAAGGCTAAATTGATCTGGTGCCTTCTGGTTTTCACAAGTCTGCTTTTAAATAAATGGAAGAATATGAGAAAAGCTCTTTTGAGAAATAGAAACATTATATTCAGGCCTCTCCACATGGGGTCAGTTTATCACATGATTTGGTAGATGCTCTGATGTCATGTCAAAACTAGACATTTGTCATGTCTGTATTTCTAATAATTGTTTCTGGGACTATGTAATAGAAAATAATGGTTTGTGGCTGCATGCAACAAGTTAACATACTTCACTAGGAAAAGAAAAAAAAAGATCAATTAAAATAATAAAGAGTATTTTGCAAGATGAGAGTTAATGCAATAGGTGCAACAATTTCTCCAATGCCCTCTGGTAATTTAGCATACTCTGATATACTCCCAAATGGTTGGAAGTCCCTTGCTCATAGTTCCTTTATATTGAGTGGGTCCATCTGTTTCAGTATCATTTATGTTATCAGCTGGTTGAATAGTTTACAGATAGGGTCCTCCTCAGGGTTGACTTACAACATTCTTTATGGAATGAACTTTTCCTCACAGACAGTACATTCTTCACAGTATAGAGCAGAGATCTTATCAGGTCCAGTGCAAGAATGACATAGACCAATCCAACCAACGTTTGGTTGTTTATTTGCTCACACCCAATAGACAGATAGACTTGCCAGGCTGAACCTTTACTATTCTTATCCTAATGGGTATACCCTGAAGAATTCTAGGGAGTCACTATCCTCTCTTCCTCTGCCTCCTATCCAGCTCCAGGCTGTATTATCTATTGTCTCAGCCCCCTCTCCTTGGAATAGACTTTCTCTTTCCTGGGAAACTGCTGCTTCACTGTAGTCTTATCACAGATTTACACCATTTGTATAATGAACACAATGCTGATCAATACAAAGTAGCTCATAATATATAATATAATATAATGTAATTTTGCCTCTAAACTTGGATAATCAATTCTGTTCATGTTTATTCAGAATGAGTTTCTCCTATATTGCTATTCAGTCAGAATCAGCTACTTCTCTGTGGAAGAGAAACTATAGAAACAAGAATCCCCGCCTCTCATGTCAACGCACATATCCGTTTATAGATTTTTCAATTTTGTTTCTCTGGATTACAAGCTGAAGAAGAGAGCTACTAATTTATACTTGAACGCGTAGAAGTCACCAAATAATCAGAGACTTGGAAGGATAAGTAAAACTCTTCAGATACAGAGTTCAAGTGGCAAAATTGGAGATCCTACAAAGTATTGCATAGAGATTTTGAGTAAGCATATGCAGACCCATTTCTTTATTGTTTAGTAATACTTACCTAGGATATATTTCATACACCTAAAAAGTTACTTTAAAAAACTTCAAATAGAAAATAAAGTTTTGTCTATTTAAAATGATGCCACTAAGTCACAACAGTGTCCTCTGTGGCTTTTGGCTATTAAAAAAATGTGTAGCCCATGGTTTCTAAAAAGCTGCTCTCTCTAGTAATAAAGCATATGAGAGTTAATTGTAAACTCTTACAATTAGTTATTTCCATATATTGATTAGTGTATTTGTTTAGGACCGCATTTCTAAGCTTTAATTTTACATACAAATTTAAAATCAGCAATTAAGTTAATGCTTATTTAAGTATATTACCTCTGCATCTCATTCAGCTTTCCAAATATATGGATTTAATATTTTTCTTTTGTTTCTTACTGAAACAGCTTTTTTAAAGACTATCTCTGTAACTATAGCTAGCCAATTCTAACTTAATATCAGGATCAGAGGGTTAAATTTTGTTAATTACAGTATTGTAGTACTTTTCTTAATTGAATCATACAAAAAGTTATAATTGTAAATGTGGAACTAAAGTTCCAGCCTGTGCTATTTCCAGGGATACTCCATTTCACCACAAGATGGGGTTTAACATCAAGACTGCAAGGATATGAATAAAATTTGCTTATCCCAGAAATTTAAGTAGAAAAAAATATTTTTCCTTGCTCAGCAAATCCAAAAAGACCAATCTATTTTAATGATTTGGGGAAAATGTTAGTATTTCTTTCAATTAAAAAAATACATTGAATTTCTTTAATCAATTTATTTCCATAGTATCATGTGTATGTTTTTAATTGATTTCTTAATAATGTATCCCTTTTTAAATTTACTTTTATATAATGTTTTATGAAGGATTTTTTTAGGATCAAGCACCAATAAATAGCAAAGGAACAAGCCTCAAATATGGCACAGAGCAGATTTGGTAGAGTAGCCATGAAAAGATATTCAGATACCAGGATCTGTCTATACTTACAAAAATCAGAATAATAAAAGCAATGTTATTCCCTGGGATTATAAAATAAAATGAGTTTGAAGAAGAACAGAAAAAGTATTGACAGTTTTGACCTTTGGTGTTGGAGAAGACTCCTGAGAGTACCATAGATAGCCAAAAAACAAATCAAGCAAATCAGTCAGAGTTCTCATTCAAGGCACAAATGATCAGGCTTAAATTATCCTCCTTTGAACACATTATGGCCAATGATTCAGTCACTTTCCTTGAAAAGTTTTGTCAAACAGTATTTAGGTGCCTATATATACAATATTAAAATGTTCTAAGTATTGTACATAAAAAAAGTAAGAAATGCCTGTATCAAAGTTCACTCAAAAAAACCCAACTCAATAATTTAAATACAGGTAAGAACCGTGGTGGTGCAGTGGTTGGAATGCAGTACTGCAGGCTATTTCTGCTGACTGCTAGCTGCAGTTCAGCGGTTCAAATCTCACCAGCTCAAGATTGACTCAGCCTTCCATCCTTCCAAGGTCGGTAAAATGAGGACCCAGATTGTTGGGGGCAATATGCTGATTCTGTAAACCACTTAGAGAGGGCTGTAAAGCACTGTGAAGCATTATATAAGTCTAAGTGCTATTGCTATGGCTACGGGTGATCCTCAACTTACAACCACAATTAAGCCTAAAATTTCCATTGCAAAGTGAGACAGTTGTTAAGTTGAATTTTGTTCCATTTTACGATCTTTCTTGCCACAATCACTGTGAATCACTGCAGTGCAAGATTGTTAAATGAATCTGGCTTCCCCATTGACAGAGATCTCAAAAGGTGATTACCGTATTTTTCGGAGTATAAGATGCACCGGAGTATAAGACGCACCTTAGTTTTGGGGGAGGAAAACAAGGGGGAAAAAATCTGCCTCCCAGCAATTTGCCTCCCAGCAAACAGCAAACAGTACAGATGATATACACTGTTTGCTGTGTATTTCTGTGCATGTGTGCCTGACCCATAGAAATAGCAAAGAATTGGAGAAATGTACATTATGGCAGTATATTAATGGCAGAAAGTTTTCTTAAATGTAGTCACACTAACTCAGAAGTATAGTTATTCTCTGCTATTTCCAAGAAAAAACAATAGCCCTGGGCTTCTTCAGCTCAAGCATTTATTTTAAAAAGCTTCTTCATTTTGTTAAGTTGTCTAGAACAATAATAAAGAAGTCTTTAAAAAATAAGTCTAATAATTTGAACATTCTATAGACATTTATAGTTATTGATTTACCTCCTTGCATCAAGTTTCAGCAGTCTGATTTGCACAAGAAAATAAAATGATGCCTCTGCCTCCCAGCAATTTGCCTCCTTGCAGTTCTAGTTACACTTTCATTTTAGCAGGTGGGCCTGCCTGCAGCCTCTCAGCTGATGGTCGGGAGGGGGATAATCTGCTAATCAGGCTCTGTGCTGTTTGCTGCAAGGAGGTAAATTGCTGGGAGGCAGAGGCCAAAGGGTGGGGGTGGCTGGGTGGGGCCACATTTGGTGTATAAGACGCACCCAAGTTTTCACCCTCTTTTGGGGAGTAAAAAGGTGCGTCTTATACTCCGAAAAATACGGTAAATGACCCCGGGACACTGTAACCATCATAAATAACAACTGTCAGTTGCCAAGTGGCTAAATTTTGATCACGTGGCCATGGGGCTGCTGCAATGGTTACAAAAAAAGTACAAAAAATGGTCATAAATCCCTTTTTTTCAGCGCTGTTGTAACTTCGAACAGTCACTAAATGAATGGTTGTAAGTCCAGGACTACCTGTATATACGTAGTCCTTGACGTATGATCACAATTGGGATCACAATTTCCATTGCTAATCAAGGCAGTTAATGAATCATGCTGATTTTACAACCTTTTTTGCCATGGTTGTTAAGCAAATCACTGAACTTAAATGAATCACACGATCATTAAGCAAATTTGGCTTCCCCCCATTGACTTTGGGAATCTAGATCAAAGCTATGTAAAAACCCTGGATGCACCCTATATATTAGTCATGTGTTAGCAAGACTGTGTTGTCTTGTAGCAACAACATAGACAAACCTTTTCCAGGCTGATCTGTCCCCTGCTTGGGCCTTCTGGTCTTTCAATTTTATAAATAGCACTGCAATAATGAAGTCCATCACTTCATTCACTTCTCTTTTGTTTCACTTTTCTAGCATTGTAGAATTCTCAAAAAACCACCTACAGTTCCATTACGTTGTACGTTTTAATGTGACCATTAAATGCATGAATAGTATAGAATCAGATACATGATCTTGAGAGAAATAGGCAAGAACTGAGCAAAGAGAGCTGAAAAATACACCTTAAGTACTGGGAAACAAGACAGCATTCAGAAAAGATGCAAGCCTTATCCCTGATTTACTGGGATGTAAAAGAGAGTGGGGAGGGAAGGGGTAAAGCAGTCAGGCTATCAAAATCCTGCTATTATACTTGTCTCAATAAAGTAGAGTTCTAACCTTCCTTTGGAGTTGATTTCTTGAGTGGGTCTACCATGTATGGCTGACAAGGAGTTCTCTTATTAATTGCAATGTAACTGGTAGGACTTGAATTTTTATTAAATCAAATAGTGTTTGTTTTCACCTTGTTTAAATTTTGGAGTGTGGGCCCAACCCACTAAGACCCTAAGTGGGCTCTGGTCCAAAGAAAGTATGTAACTTAGCACTCCATCAGAAGCCAAATACAGTTCATGGGCACATGTAAGTGTTAAAGGGAGGAATTGTTGCTACATGTTCTGATAGCAAGGCAGCAGGAGATAGCAGGAAAACAGGAATTTTGTGCAGATAAGAACTGGACCAAGGAAATTCCAAGTCAAACAATTTGTAGTTAAGCTGAAGATTTATCATGCCAAATCAAGGAGGGAGGGAGAGAGAGTCTTAGTTAGTTAACAAGCTGGGATCATAAATAACTGGATGCCAGGCAAGAGTCACAGAATATGAAACCAAATGCTGAACTTGCTTCTACAAAGAAAAAAACTATTACTCTGAGGCTTAAATTTCCTCCCTGCTAAATGTGCACAGGTGTTGCCAATCTTTCCTTAAGCTTTTTGGATAAGTTCAGCATCTTGCTTGTTAACTAAGTTGCACGCTTCTGCAAGATGCAGAAAGCCCAGGAGGAATAGCGGGGTGGGAAGTAGAATGATTGCCTGATTTTATTACTTCCTACTAAAAACTTTTGGTTGATATATAAAATTTAGAAGTATTGTTTATTTGAATAATAGTTATACATTTTTGTTACAATTTTACTTTTTTATGTTTTAATTTTTGTTGCACATGAAGCTACAAGTTACTGGACTCATTTTGTCTTTTTAGGAAAGGCAGACGTGAAAAGGTCCATATTAAAAGAAACCATAAGATTGTAGTTAAACAAAACAAAATAAAAACTTACATATTTAGGATTTTATCCTTGACAATCACAGATTCAGAAAACAGTATATTTCTGAAAAGAGTTGAGAAAAATGGAAGAGCAACATTTCCTACATGAATTTTCTGAATCTCAAGTATTGTTTATCAATACTGTAGTTTCTTCTTCATCTTCAGATTCTTTATCTTCATTTTAAGAAAACCTAGTAGAAGCATTATTTTCAGACTGCAATCTATCTCCTATCTAGATGATCTACATGTGGCTGACAATAAATTGGGAAGACTAGATAATTCAAATATTTATTGACAGTTTTGTGCCATTTATAGCAATAGCACTTAGACTTATATACCGCTTTACAGTGCTTTACAGCACTCTCTAAGTGGTTCACAGAGTCAGCATATTGCCCCCAACAATCTGGGTCCTCATTTTACCCACCTCAGAAGGATGGAAGGCTGAGTCAACCTTGAGCCGGTGAGATTTGAACCGCTGAACTGCTGAACAGTCAGCTGAAGTAGCCTGCAGTACTGCACTCTAACCACTGCGCCACCTCGGCTCTCATTTAGTTGCATCCCTTTGGATTTTTTGTTGGATTTTTTTTGTGAACTACCACCTTCCCTATCCAAATTGTATAGACACATATCCTCTTTTTGTAGATATGCTATTTAAGGAATCAGACAGACAGAGTCACTGCTGATAAAGAAAGAGACCCCAATATAGTAGACTGCATTCTATGTGCACTAAACATAATGGACCAGATGTGTTCTACTAGCCATTTACAAGACTCTTGAATAATAGATAAGAAATTGCAACTGTGTTAATCTTCTTAATCCTCTGTGATTTATTTGCCCTCTATCAATAAGGTAATGAATTTGAATTTCTAGACAGATCCTTTAAATAATACTTTAAAGGAGTTGTCTGGGAATACAAATTCATTTCCTTGTTGAACACAAAGGACAAGTGAATTGTCTTCCTACCATGTTTCCCCGAAAATAAGACCCTGTCTTATATTTTTTTGAACCCTGAAATAAGTGCTTGGCTTTATTGCCATGCACTCAAAAGCCCGATTGGGCTTATTATCAGGGGATGTCTTATTCTGGGGGAAACAGGGTAGTAACTTACAACATAGATTGCATAGTTCCTGAAATGAAAAAAATAAAAAATGAAAAAATATGTATAGATAAACCACTGCTAACCGAAAGATTTGACTTTTTATTCAAGTTTTTGTTGTTTTGGTTTTGTTGCTAAATGGGGCTCTTTTTGGTGTAAAGTGACAAGCTGAATTGTAGAGTCCAAATTCGAGTTTTAATTCAGTTGTAGAAATAATTGACTGGGTAACTTTGGGCCAGTCACATCCTTTTAACACATGGTACCTTAATTTATATCATGCTATCTTGAACTCCTGTGAGAAAGACTGGCCTGGGAACAATCACAATTTATTGTAAGAAATTAAACCCATTTCTACTGCCCCAAAACCATCTGTAGCCAGAAAACTGTGTTGTGGTCAAATATACAAAGATCACTACCAAGATCCTAAAAGCACACCTGCTAAACTGTCAACTGATAAATAGTAAAACCAATTACCTAGGCAAAAGTACTTAACTAGACAAAGAATCCATTCTTCCACACTTCCCCAATCCCACAATATACTGCTAGGACACCATCTTTACAACAAAGAAGAAAGCCCATCCACACAAGGAAAGACAATTAAGGTTGACCTTTTTGACAGAGTCACACATTAAAACCAATACATACATACACCAATGCCCCTGAAGCAACATCAAGGACCAGGCCCTTTATAAAATAAAGTCTCTATACTTCATTTTCTCTGTAGCTATTCTTGTAAGCAAGCCTGTAGCTTTTGAGAATAAACAGATTACTTCCTTTCCAGTGCTCTTGATGTCTTATTTCAGAAATCCAGCTTGGATGGGCATCCCGAATACTTCCAACAGTGGACATAACATTAAATAATAAACAAATAAATAAATAAATTTATATTTTAAAATGTGAATGCTCTTCAAACGCAAATGCTGCTCTCCACTCGCATGACTTCATAATTGTTTCTTTGCTAAATCACCCTGAAAAACTACGCTCCCAAAATGAATATAGACTTCAGAAATGAGGACCTCATGTGCATAAGAAAAAAGTCATTAAAATTTACTAAGGAACAACACAAGTAAAACATGATAATGGAGAAAGTAGCAGCCACAGAGGGCAATGGTTTTAAAACAACAATTTTTAGAAAAAATCAATCAAAACATGAAAAGATTAAATCAAAAGAGTCAATGGAAGAAATAACAGCCAATAGGAAAGAGCAACCAAAAGGAAAGTGTAGTAGGGAAATAGCCTTTAAACAATACTGAGAAAACCCAATGAACAGTTCCTGAGGATTAGTGGGGATGCTATGGGGATGCTGCAATGGTTGTAAATGTGAAAAACAGTCATAAGTCACTTTTTACAGTGCCATTGTAACTTCAAACAGTCACTAAATGAACTGTTGTAAGTCGTACCTGTGTACAAGCTATTTTGCAACTCAACTTCCTATAATGATAGGAGATAAGCTGAATAAAATTCATTGCTTCCCTTTATAATTCCCAGTCGAATAAACCAGAAATTCTATATATATTTACCTAGAAATTATTCTATGGTGCTATATTATGATATATCTCTGTGAAATATTATATGGAAATTTCTTCTTTGCAGTCTATGATACGCAAAAACTATCTTCAGATTAAAATTTTGAAGGAATCTTCCATCGTTCTTTCCTTTCTTTTTCTCTATATAGCATATTACTTTTGGGAAGACTATTGTTTTGACTCTTGATCTTTATTGTCATATCTTTCACCATCTTGTTTTTCATTGCCTTCCACTATAGAATTTATTGCCTGTTTACTTCTTCAATATATTTTCCATTATCTCTTCTTTAGCCAGAGAAACCACTTTCACTTTGTTGGCAACTGTAAATTTATTAAACATTCTGATCAGCAAGAACTTGTCTTCCTAATATTTAACATTGACCTAGACTGTCTAGTTTCAATTTTTATTACCATAATGAGCTCCTCTAAGTCTTCCTTAATTCTGCTAACAAAGTGATAGTTGAATAATTTTCTCTTTGAAATGTGAGGTAAAATCTGTCTCTTAGAACTTGCCATAGGTACCTTTGCTTAAGCTCTGAATCTTTTCTTTACATTGATCTTACTTCATGCCTGTTGTGTCCTGCAGATCATATCTTGCTAGTAGTATATGCACCCTCTTTAATACGTTTCACTTGTATATTCGACCCCCAAAGTGTATCACAATTTATAACTGTAAAAAATATTTATTTATTTGTTAAATTTATTTGCTGCTCATCTTATCCGAGGTGGCGCAGTGGTTAGAGTGCAGCACTGCAGGCTACTTCAAGCTGACTGCTAGCTGCAGTTCGGCGGTTCAAATCTCACCGGCTCAAGGTTGACTCAGCCTTCCATCCTTCTGAGGTGGGTAAAATGAGGACCCAGATTGTGGGGGGCAATATGCTGACTCTGTAAACCGCTTAGAGAGGGCTGTAAAGCACTATGAAGCGGTATATAAGTCTAAGTGCTATTGCTATTGCTATTATCATGGGGCTACTCTGGGCAGCTTACAACAATAAAACAGGAAAAAAATGATAAAAATGAAAACATAACAATAGCAAAGGAATAAAACAATAAAAATAAACAATGGAAGTACATTGGATTGCATTTTCCATCTTTTTTCCCTACAGTGAAATGAAATGAAATCGCTTTATTTCAACTACTGATATCCCCATGTATATGTCAATTCAGGACAACCATATAGTTTTCTTAGCAAAGTACAGAAATGGTTTGTTACCTTGTTCCATGTTAGGGCTGCAACTAGGCTGCAATGAGTGCATCAGCCAAGACTGTGCAGAAGTGTTCCTACCACAGCCTTTGCTTGCTTATCCAGCAGCTTCTGTATGCCCAGGAACATACCAAACTCATGGACTTGCTTTCTCAGAACTTGTGACACTTATGGACAATACCATGGCCAGAAGAAAACCACAATAAACGAACAGTAATTCCCATCTTGCTTGGGTTCAATTTCAGTCTTACCTTGTTTCTTCCCCCTGATGCCGATAATCTCTACATACTGGGACAAGATTTTGTATAATTGGGTATTATCAATATCTTTTTAAAGCTTTCACCATGAGGAGTGCCTTGCATTAATTTTGTATTGAGGTTATCAGCACTTATGATATCAATACCAGGCTTCTCTACTGTGGAATGGGCACATCTACTTTATCAGCTGAAACCGATAAAGTTCCCCTTTTCACAGAAGTTATGTGGTTATCCAGCTTCAATGCTAAATTCAGAAAGATCCTAAATAGGAATGAAATATGTTAGGAAGAACACAACCCCACCCAGAACAGGAATGTTTCCTAAATCTTGCTCCTAAAATCAGCAATAATTCCATCTTGCCCAGACTCAGATTCAACTTATTTTTCCTGTACAATTCTGAAGATACACTGAAGACATTGAAATGTCCAGTTAAAAAAAATGAAGCAAACAGGGTTAGGTACCATCAGCACAGTAATAGCAAATAACTCCAAATCCAGCTATGGTAGCTTAATATAGATTTTAAGTACATATGAGACAGGATGGAATATTAGGCATGTCAGGACAATTCCCAAGGGGACAAGTACTTTCTTCCAACTTCAATCTCCCTTAAGACCAGTTACTGGAATATCAACCAGGTCATATTTCTTCTATTTTTTCTTCTGGTCAGATCAATGTGATCAATACCATCTCTTTGCTAAATGTAGATCTAAGATCAGAGTGGAGTTTCTCTAATGGTTTTTCCTTGCAGAATCATTATGTCCTGCAATAATTCCATAGCCCAGCAATTAAAACCGCTTTCGTGAGGCTGTATCTCTGCTCTTACTTCTTTATAAATTCTCAACATTTATGCTAACATTTAATAATGTTTTGCCCCCAGCAACCTAGGTCAAGTCTAGGTTTCTAATTAATATCCTAATCTTAATGTTAAGATCATGTATGCTTCAAATTTATGTTATTTAGTTTAGTTTAAGTTTAGTTTAAGAGTTAAAGCCTAGGTCTTGAAGGTACAGATGTTATGATGGATGATGGTTGACTGGCAGACCCATGATCTAAAGTCAACTGAAGCAGGAAAGCTTTTGCAATATATTAAAGGCTGCCCTCAAGTACTTTATGTCTGCTTGACTCAAGTAAAGATCTCCCATGAGTTTGTGATCTATAACATTGGTGTTTGCCATGGTATAGTAATCCAGGCAATGACTGGTCCAGTATATGATTCTTTTTCTGTTTTTCTGTTTTTTCACCATATTAAATGGATTGATGGATACACTTAGACTTGGCTGTCATGGGTGACCTGCATAGCTCTCAACTTCATTGGAGCCCCTCCCCTATGACAAAGGAGGGATCCATGGAGGGGCCATATTGTAAAGGCAAAAGTAAGCAAAGATAGAACCAATAGTAATGGATGCCTTGAGGGCAATCCCAAAACAACTGGAACAGGGCTTGAACACCATTGGCATTGACAAATTCACCATCAATCAATTGCAAAAGGCAGTTTCATTTGGAACAGCTTACATCCTGTGGCGATATCTGTACCACCAACAAACATCCACATCTGCCTACCTCGGGACTCAATAAGCAGTAAAAAATGCCAAATCCAGTCTGAACATCTGGCTCACTGTGTGACAAACTATGACAATAATAGTACAGCTTATATCCTGCAATGAAATCTTTAACATCTTCAAATAATATCTGCCTTTCCCAGATCTTTGGAAAGGTCTTATTAAGTGGACAAAAATGCCAAATGCAGTCTAAACAACTGGCTGACTGATGATGATGATGATGATGATGATGATGATGATGATGATGATGATGATGATAATAAACAAATAGAAAGAAACAGCTAGGGGAAAAAAAACAAAATACCGCAATCTGCAAATTGAAGTTGAGTGATTGTGAAGGAAGAAATCAATGGTTGTACCAATAGTAATAGGAGCCCTTGGAGCAATACCCAAAGGGTTGCCTAGATACGTGGAAATTTTGAACTTATTAGACCAGAATATTCTGACTTTGCAAAAAACCATCTTACTCAGAACTGCCTATATACTCAGACGTTACGTTAACAGCTCTTAGGTCCTTGGTTAGGACTTGAACTGTTAAGTTTTTACCAGTCCCAGGCTGTGAATCGAATTTAAGATTAAATCAATAATAATAATAATAATAATAATAATAATAATAATAATAATAATAGTAGTAGTAGTAGTAGTTACATGCAACTATTGTTACACTATTTTTCATTGTTGTTCTTCAAGTAGACTTTAGTTTTCTGTCTCATTTTTATTGATTTAAGTTCTCATTATGGTTCTTATGATGAAAATTATGGCCCTTGTAACTGTACAATAGACAATGTTGGGTTCTTCTTTTCTATCTCCTGCTGAGTTATCAGTAGTAATTTTCATGGCAGATTGTAGTGGGTTTGTTTTTGTTTGTTTGTAATGTTAAGAGTAAGGGATGAATAAACACCACATATCATGACAAATCTTCATGAAAGAATGGAAATTAAACAGAAAAGGAAATCCATTGTTATTGGTGGAGAACACTGAGGTGTCTACATGCTATTTTCTTGAAAGGAAATTGCAGAATTTGGTTCATATATAGTTTATATATACGGTGTGTGTGTGTGTGTGTGTGTGTGTGTGTGTGTGTGTGTGTGTGTGTATCCCTTGTATCTTCAATGTTCTTACTGCTCTTAAAATTTAAACTACCATTAATAAAAATCTGCCTTCCTTACAGAGTAATTAAAGGCAGATGCATTTAATTATAGTGATTTGTAGAAGAAGCTACACAGGATATTCATTTCCTAGTCAATTTGAATGCTTGAATTTATATATACACATTTTAAAATACCACATTGTTATCTTAGGGGGAAAACCAGACTAGAAAGCGGAACAGAGTTGCAAAGAACTTTTTTGTTTTGTTTTTTTGTTTTCATGAAATAGTGGGTAACTGTTCATTGTTATATTGCTACAAAAATGCATGAAACCAAAGACGAAAATCTCCTAGAATGCATATCGGTCAATATAAAAGAAAAAAAGAATGACATGGCCATAGGTGTATACTATAGGCCACCCAATCAAGCAGAAAAAATAGATGTCCTTTTTGCCAACCAACTAACAAATATATGTAGGAAACACACTACAATAGTAATGGGGGACTTCAACTACCCTGATATCAATTGGAAAATGAATTCCGTACCAAATGAGAAATCAAATAGGTTCCTAACCAACCTAGCTGACATCTTTGTTGTCCAAAAGGTAGAGGAGGGAACCAGAGGGACAGACATACTGGACTTAATTCTTACAAACAGAGAAGAAGTGATAGAGGAAGTTGAAACTGCAGGAACCTTGGGTGAGAGTGACCACGCCATACAAGAATTCAACATAACGCAAACAGAAGCAATAGAACATAATGATCCAGAGTCTTACATTTTAAAAGCTTTGTTAGCTGAGGACACACAATGTAAAAGCACACAAAAAGCTCAAAGAGCTGAAAACACAACTTTACACACACACACACAACACAAAACAACACAACTGACACACACCATGCAAAAGCACACAGAATGGCCCCTGCCACAAACATGAGCCTCAACTAACTAAAAAGAGCTGGAAAAAACGCTGTAACGACCTACCAACACACACAAAACAACACACCTGGCTCACACACCATGCAAAAGCACACAGAATGGCCCCTGCCACAAGCATGAGCCTCACAGAACCACAAAGAGCTGGAAAAAAACTTTTACTCTTTACAAACACACACACAACAACACAACTGGCTCACACACCATGCAAAAGCAGCTGTATTGACTCACACACCATGCAAAAGAACACAAATGGCACCTGCAGCAGATTTAACACATTTAACAGATTTAACAGATTTACAGAGTTGGAAGAAGGGATCTTGCAAGGTCATCTAGTCCAACCCCCTGCCTACCCTAAGCAGCATTGCAAAAGCACACAAAATGGGCCCTGCCACAAGCATGAGCCTCACAGAGCCACAAAGAGCTGGAAAAAAAAACTTTTACACTTTACACTTTACACAACAACACAACTGGCTCATACACCATGCAAAAGCAGCTGTACTGACTCACACACCATGCAAAAGTACACAAATGGCACCTACAGCGGATTTAACACATTTAACAGATTTAACAGATTTACAGAGTTGGAAGAAGGGAACTTGCAACATCATCTAGTCCAACCCTCTGCCTAAGCAGCATTGCAAAAGCTTTAAATGGCTATGTCTAACAAAAAAAATTCCTAAAAAAAATTAACTATTTTTTTTAAAGCAAAAAAAAAAAGGTACTTACCCAATTGAAGGGACAGCAGAATAAAAAAATCTTTAAATGGCAATGTCAAACAAAAAAAATACCTAAAAAAAATAAACAATTAATTTAAAAAAAAAAAAAAAAAGTTACTTACCCAATTGAAGGAACAAGGTAGGCAGATTCAGTTGCTCTCCGAGGAGATGGATTGCACAGTTGCTCACCGAGGAGATGGATTGCAGGCTGCAATCCAGACGAAGCAAGGCAGGCGTTGCGACCAGCGGCTCAGGATTCGGTCCGAAGAGCGAAGATAAGCAAGCTGGAGGCTGGGGGGAAGGTGAGTGATTAGCTAGGCTGCCTAGGCAGCTTAGCCAAGCCAGCCAGGTGACCTCGGGGACCCGGGGGGCGGCACGAGGCCCGCACATGATCCCCAGGGGCTGCGCGAACTACGCGAGCCTGGGGATGGGGGGGCGGGATGGGGATGCTAGGCTACAATGCACAACCGATCCCCGGCGGCTGCGCGAACTACGCGAGGCCGGGGATTGGGGGGGCACCCATGCTAGGCCGCAACCGGCAATGCTTACCTTTTTGAGTGAGCGGCCATCGGCAAGGCATCTGGGCGAGGCGAGGCGTCAGCGAAGCAAGTACCTGTGCCCGTGTGGCAGAGGGGAACAACTTATATAGGCCGGGGGTGAGGTGGGTGGGTGGGCCGGAAGCGCCGAGCCAAATGGCGGAAAAAGGGAGCGAGGCGGAAGGAAGCGCCAAGCTGAGTGGCGGGAAAAGCGGCCATTTTAAAGCAGCCATTCAAAAAAAAAAAAGGAAAAGCGGCGAGCGGGAAAAGCGGCAACTGGGCGAGCGGACGATTGGGTGGACATGGGCGGCGTGGGCGTGGGGACCGGACTGATTCAGGGGCATGGCCAGCCAGCCATCGCTACCGGTACGGCGAACCACCGGCGCAAGCCGCTACCGGTACGCACGAACCGCTCCAAACCGAAAGCATTTCATCCCTGGGTTTAGGGACTATATGTGTGTGCCTTGAAGACCCTTTTTAGCTATCTGTCAAGCTTTTCAACTAGCAGGTTAAAGGAACAGAAATGTTCCATCCGGTAACCTGTCTACCACAATATTTCTAAACATAGGTCTAACAATTTCTGAAAGACTATTAAAGCCTCTGTTCCAAAATGGCAGGCAGGGGGAAAAATAGGATAGAGTCAGGGGTGGGTTCCACTTACCTTCCCTACTGGTTCACATCGCGACGGAAGTGCGCGTTTTGCATGCGTGCGCTGGCTTTGCTCATGCACACACCTCTGTCACATCTCACAAAAGACCCGGAAATGACTCTCTGCACATGCGCAGAAGCCTTTGCGCATGCACAGAGGGTTTTTTTGCAAGCCGCAGCAACCGGAGGAACGGTTCAGGAGCGTGGACTGCCAGTCATCGCTGCCGGTTCTGCGAGCAGCGGTAAATTTCCGCTACCGGTTCTAATGAACCGGTCCAAACTGGCAGCAACCCACCACTGGATAGAGTTTTCCTGCTGCATGTTCTAACATCAGGGTTCTTGCTTCTTTCTTCATCATAAATAATAACAAGCAAATTGTATCTTGAAGTTGTGTAGCACCTGGAAATGGAGTAGGCAAAATAGCATCAGGTAGGATGCTAGTAATAACAAAATGCAGCCATGCGAAAGCTTTATCAACAGAAGCCCCTGAAAACCTGCAATATCATTATTGGTTACAGAATACCAATATATAGCTGATAAAACCAGTCCCTCTTCCATGGTTTAAATTGATCAACTGTGCAACACAGAACTAGTACTCAATGAAAGTCAGTGAGAGTTGACAACACTTCAAACCATTACTAAATTAACTATTTGAAATAACTAAAACCTGCCACAAAAGCCATAGTTGTGGGAAAATACAAAGAAATCCTGTTTTCCAAAAAAGTCAAAACAAAATTGCAGAGAATAAGAAAATGTATTTAAATAATTATACATTAGAACATCTTTATTAACAAATCTCTAGGGTAATAAGAGATAAATCACAAGAATGTCTTCTGTATGAAAGATGATACTTTACAATCATGTTATATTTGTATCTATTTAATGTTACTGTTCATTATTTGTCAAATATGAAGCATGATTTATTTAGAAAATATGTTGGAACATAAATATCTGTAACAATGCCTGGTTTTGGTATGGCACTTTAGTACCTCCTAAAGTACCTGATAAATTGCATAGTGCCAAAAGGCTGAGCAGATGGAATTCAGCTTTTATGTGCCAAAAGAGCTTCTGCCATGTAATCCCGTTTTCAGTGGAAGAACTGATGAACACCACACTTTATTTTTATAATTGCATCAAAGGCCATTAGTAAGATGGGTTTAACCCTAAATAATTTCTGATTTTTTTTTAACTCAACCCTGGACATCAGCAACAGAATACTACTTAGGACTGGGCAAAGCAATAATCAATCTTCTCCAAATGCCTAACTCTTTGTTCTATAATGCTGGGGAGAAGTTCTTAGGAGAAAACAAGGAAAGGCAAGAGAAAAGAAATAAGAAGGGTTATCTATGAACATCCAAGCACAAGCCCTAAAAGGTCTTGCTTGGACTATCTCCTCTGCACTGAATACTTGTTGAAATCAAGAGATCATTCTATGAGATTAAATACATAGTTTAGGTAGGCTGGCATGTATTGGTTTCTTCATCAATTTTGTATGCAGTTGTTTTCTTTGCTCATGTTTATATTTATAGATTTGGCATCATAATTTTAAAAGGTTATTTCTTATTAAAATCTTCTCTGAATGTGCAAAACTCTCAATTTCACAGCTTTCCCCTATTCCAGGATTGGCCCAAAATTTACTGATAAATTTATATTTCTAGGTTTTAGTGGGGAAGATCCAAAATAACTCCTTTTCTATTGTCATGGAACTGAGCTAGAGATAAGTTCTAGATAGAAGGATTACACACTAGTCAGATCAACAAGGTGGTATCAGGTGGCAACGTATTGTAATCATCCCTCATTGGAAAATCATTAGAGAAAGGGATCTGCTACTATTATTATTGCTTTTCCATTATGTAACAGCATCCCAAATCCAAAGAGATATTTAGCTTTCCAATGGAGTAGCTAATTTATGGTAGCAGTTGTGTTTCAGGTAGAATCGAAAACCAATTGTTCATCTTAACCAACTGTTAATGATCATATGTTGGTCATATGTACTTCATTTTATTTTAATACTGATTCTGATGCTCGTAGAATATGCTTAATTGTAAATATATCTATATTTTAGTAAAGAGAAGAAAGCAGGGGTGAAATGCTCCCGGTTCACTCGTGCCTGTCGGTCGCCGTAGAGCCGGTCGCCAAGGTAGCGTGAGGCTCCACCCACCCGCCCGGACGCCGGTGTTTGGGTTCTTTTACCCTCTGCGCATGCACAGAACGCTTTGCGCATGCACAGAGGGTAAAAGAACCCAAATGGCGGCGTCCGGGCGGGTGGGCGGAGCCTCGCGCTACCTTGGCGACCGGCTCTATGGCGACCGACAGGCACGAGCGAACCAGGAGCATTTCACCCCTGGAAGAAAGATATTCTGGCCCAAATGATTTAAAGATAAAATAAATGATCTAAGGCTCAAAGTGATACATATCCTAGTTATGAGTGACAATAAAATTCAGAAATATAATGATTATCTAAAACATTTAGGAAATAGCTAATAGTTTACCTAAAATAATTACATAAGGGTTTTTTTTTAAAATACAGGACATTAATTTTAATATATATTTTGGTTGAAGAGATTATTTTAATTTAATTTTTATAAAAACAGAGGAAAATAGGGCCTAGTGTGGATCCCAAGAGATAATATTTCTAGTACGCAGACCAGTTCATAATAAGAGAGGTGACAACTCACAGAAATTGTAACTTGTTAAAATCCAATGCCCTGACTACAGAGGTGTGTTCCTCCCGGTTCGGACCGGTTCGCCCAAACCAGTAGCGACCCGCTGGTGACATCACGATGACGTCACGAATCTGGTTCAGTCGGTGCCGGTCTGTGGACACCGCCATCTTTTTTTTAAATTGTTTTGGGGGGAAAAAATTTGGAAATTTTTCTCGGTTTTTTTTCCTTCTGCGCATGTGCAGAAGCCGAATTTCCGGCACTGCGCATGTGTCGCCATCTTGTTTTTGGCTTTTTGGGGGGGGGGGATTTTTTTATTTTTTTGTGCTGCACATGCGCATGCGCGCAAAGCACATGCGCGCCCACGAGGCACGGCCACGCGGTGCGGGAGGAAGTGAACTGGCAGCGAGGTAAGTCAAAACCCACCCCTGCCTGGCTTGTTTTAATAGCAACGTGATATAGTATTGCTACAATTATTTAGCAATGTGACTATCCTTTTTGTGCCAGTAAATCATACTTCAAGGGCATCTTTGATAACAGTACAAAAGACCAATTGTGATATAATTAAATAATGGTTAAGAGTGGTCGGCACCTCTTCCCACTCAGGATACTTGGCTTTCAGTTCTATCTAGAATAGGTTGAATGTCAGCCTCCAGATCTGGTTTTCTATTCACCATCTTTCTCTCTTATGCCTGTATCTAAATTCTGTGTATTCAGCTTCAGATTTGCAATACTATTATTTAACTTACTCAGTGTTCAAGGATATCAACCTTTTCCCCCCTGGAGATACCGTGTTTCCCCAATAATAGGACATGTCCTGAAAATAAGGCCAAAGCTAATTTTTGGGGTGGGCGTAAATATACGCCCTCCCCTGAAAATAAACCCTATGAAGGGGTGGGTGTGGCCAGCACAGGAGGCAGCTCTTCCTTTCTCTGGTCACCTCAGGGCTTCTCGGCCCCTTAATTGGATCAGCTGATTCGCGGGTGCTGCTCAGGCTGCTGCCTCCAGCAAGTGCAGCCGCTTTTGCAGCCAATTGCTGCTGCAAAAGAAGGCAGAGGCCAAGCAATGCACTCCACATGCCTCGCGCCCTCCTTAACTAACGGTGACAGCAGGCAATTCTGTCCACGGAACAGGAAAGCAAGGCATGTAAATTCATACACCTGGGACATCAGAAGAAGCCCTGTGAGGAGACGCCACTGCCGATGTGCAAGAAATCTCCTCCCTCCCACCTGCAGATCGTCCTTTCAAAGAGAAGTTTCACCAGGACAAAGATGTGGCTGGAAGCAGTGTTTGCATCGGGTTGGGCTTGAACGGCTTGAAAATGGGGAGGGGGAATTTTCCTGCCTCTCACCCTGTGCTGAAGCTCAGCACAGACTGGGAACAGGGTGAGAGGCAGGAAAATCCCCCCTCCCCATTTTCAAGCCATTGCAAAAACATCCCATTCCAAGCCTTCAATATGCTGAAGGCTCAGAATGGGGCGTTTTTGCAACGGCTTGAAAATGGGGAGATTTTCCTGCCTCACCCTTTTCTGAAGCTCAGCACAGACTGAGAACAGGGTGAGAGGCAGGAAAATCCCCCCTCCCCATTTTCAAGCCATTCTCAAAAATATGTGCAAGAGAGAGATCCCTAACCCTCCACCCCTCCCAAGGCAGCCACATTCCTCCACTGCTCCATTTTTCACTGCAAGAAAAGTAGTCTGTGGGACTACTTTCAACTTCGCAAGATCTTTTTTTTTTTTTTTCTGTAGGGTGGGGTTTTTTGATTTCTGGTTTTTTTTGTTGG
>QLTV01002934.1:583248-598762 GCA_003457575.1 Thermophis baileyi | reverse complement strand
TCAGATTGTTAGAAATTGAAAAAAAATAAAAAAGTTTAAATAAGAGTAATGATGTACCCTAGATGTAACACTTAAAAGAAAGTAGGGGATTGGGAGGGGTGGGGGGAGGAAGGGGAGGAGGGGAGGGGGGAAGAGGGGGGAGGAAAAGGGGAAAAACCATAAACTGAAAATGTATTGAATGACAAACACATAAACTTAAAAGAATTAAGAGAAAAGATTATTAAAGGGATAAATTGTGAACAAAGTAAGATTATATAAAGGAACTCAGGGTTGCGCGGGGGGGGGGGGGGGGGGGGGGGGGGGGGGGGAAGGGGGGGGGGGGAAAAGGGGAAAAACCATAAACTGAAAATGTATTGAATGACAAACACATAAATTTAAAAGAATTAAGAGAAAAGATTATTAAAGGGATAAATTGGGAACAAAGTAAGATTATATAAAGGAACGCAGGGTTGCTGGAAGTTCATCCCAGAATGGAGAAAGTTCAGCATAGAAGAAAGAAAGGAGGGGCGTGAGAAGAAGGAAAGTAAGAAGAGGAGGGAAGAGAGGGATGGAGATGAGGAGAGAGAGAAGGAGGGGAAGTAGAGAAGAGGAGAGGAGAGGAGAGAGGGAAGGAAAGTAGTTCAGGAGGAGAAGGAGGGAGAGGGAAGAAATGGAAGGAGGGGCTGTAAGAAGGAAAGGGGATGAAAAAAAAGCAACTCTGAATTAAATAATGTAATAAGATAAATATAAGAAATATGTATAAAATATGTAATGAGTGTATAAAAGAATGAAAGGAGAAATGAGCTGATAAATATGTGAATGTCTATATGGAAATAAAAATAAAAAATTTTGGAAAAAAAAAGATAAGAACTGCCATCCTATATATCTGGGTAATTAACTCCAAGTACATCCACTTATGAAACTTTACATCTGGTATAAGTTTCTAATCCCATCAATTGGAGTCCATCTTATTCTTTTTTTTATTATTATTGTTGTTGTGAATCACAGGGTCATTAAGTGAATCCATCTTCTCCTATTGACTTTATTTATCAAAAGTTGGCTTGGAAAAGATGCTGCAATTGTCATAAATACAGGCTGGTTGCCAGGCATTTGAATCACAATCACATGACTGCATGCTGAAATGGTTGTAAGTGAGAGGACCAGTACTAAGTCAATTTTCTCAGCACTATCATAACTTTAAATTCTTCAAATTCTCACTAAATGGATGGTTATAAGTAGAGGACAACCTGTAACTGTCTTTTATGATACTGTCTTCCTGTCGTATCCAGGCTACCTACCTTTCTGTTTGGCTGTTGTACTGATTTCCACCTTCTCCCACCAAAAACCTTGCTATATGCATGAGTTTTGGCCTCTCAGCTGTCTACCACAACTTGCTGCGGCCAACTCACCACAGGCAACTCGCTGCGCGACAACTCACTATGGCCAACTAGCCGTGGGACAACTTGCCAGGGGACAAGAGTTTCACTCATTTCAAAGAAATAGTGAAATAAAATCATTAAAGAAAGGATGCCAAAGGAGGAGCAAAATGAAATGTGAATGATAAAAATTAAAATATTTTTAATATTATTTTAAATAATTAAATTGAATTGTTGAATTGTCTGTCAGCGAGTTGTCCCATGGCGAGTTGGCCATGTTAAATTGTCCTGCGGTGAGTTGGCCATAGCGAGTTGACTGTAGCAAGTTGGCAGCGATGAGTTTTCTCCTTCAGCTCAGCTGAGACAGTCACGATGTTCGTTCGTTCATTCATTCATTCATTCATTCATTCATTCATTCATTCATTCACTGGTCTCGTGAAGCAGCTTTAGATCTGTTTCAAAACACATATTCAGTACTCAGTACAATGAAGATTGCTCTGGATTGCTCTGCACTCCTACTTGTGGTATGTGCAGTAAGAGCAGAAATAGACATGCATCTTCATTGTGATTTTACTGTTGATCTTGATGATGATGATGATATCCGTTCAGTTGTGTCCAGCTCTTGGTGATTCTATGGCCACATCGTCCAATCTTGCACTATTTGAGTTTTTCTATGCTCTGGCTGGTGTCAGCTTTCGTGGTGTCCAACCAATGTGTTCTTTGATGGCCTGGTTCCCTTTTATCGCTAACTCTTCCAAACACACTTTCTCCAGTGAATTCCCACGCATGGCATGGCCAAAGTAAGTGAGACACAGTTTTGTGATTTTGCCTTCTAGTGACATGTCTGGTGTTATGTGCTCCAGTACTTGCATGTTAGTCACCTTTGTTGCCTAGACCAAGTTCCAAATGTACTCAAGTGAAAACCCACTGTCATGGAGCACTTTCTTGCCAGCAATCTATGATTTGGGCAACTTAAAGAGGGCACAAAGCATTTTAATGTTTGTTAAGTTACACAGCATAGTTTATAATAGCAGTTCCTTCCTGATGGAGGAAAAATGTCAGATCTGTAATTTTCAGGCTTCCATTAACCATCACTACTCCACCACAATATTAAACAGAGTGATTGTTGGTAGCTTTTTGAACCCAAGATGCAGGAGGGGAAACAGTCACTGCATTTAACTTGTTCTACATTAAAACTGTAAGGGCAACACTGCTCGCTAAACATTTGAGTGAGAAAAAATAGAAATTGGCTATCAGGTCAGAGCAAATTGTGCTGACATGCTTTTGTGGCATCTCCTGGACTGAAAGAAAGTATGTCTGAATAAGGTTTATGTCAGCATTTCTCTGTCCATTTCCTGCAGATGAATCAGCACAAATATTCCCAAGTTGCCTGGTTAGTTTGACCATTGTTGGAGAGTTTATTTATTTTATTTATTTATTTTGTCAAACACATATTAGATAGTACATATAAGTATAACCATGATTTGAATACATGAAATGAATACGAACAAAAATAAAAGGGTACGTTAGGACAGGGACGGTAGGCATGCTGGTGCACTTACGCACGCCCCTTACAGACCTCTTAGGAATGGGGTGAGGTCAACAGTAGACAGTCTAAGGTTAAAATTTTGGGGGTTTGGGGATGAAACCACAGAGTCGGGTAGTGTATTCCAGGTAGTGTATTGACCACTCTGTTGCTGAAGTCGTATTTTCTGCAATCGAGTTTGGAGCGGTTTTATGCTGCATTGGGTGGAAAGGCAGAATGTTAATTTTATAATTAAAGAAATAAAATCTCTCATCATTCGCATTTTTATTATGGGGGCTAGCCTTTATTTGGTTTCTGCAGAAGGAAGTGGGGTTATGAGGAATGCTCACCTTGCATTATATAAGTAATGTTGAATTCTTTGCCTTTTAAAGACTCAGATAACTGATGATATGCCAATAAGTTGAGGTAATTTCTATTTCCAAATGTGATATCTTATTGCAATGCTTTATGTCTAACACTATATGTTCAGGACATATATAATACAGTATTTATTGCAAATTTGAGAAATTGTTTGAGTATCTGTACATGATTCCATATAAGTTTTTTTCTGAGGGCTCAGGCCACCTCAACTTTGCCACAATGCTGAAGATAGCTTAAAGTCATTTTGTTGTTTTCCCATTACATACAGTATGTAAAGTTGTGTGAATTTGCAGTTAGATCTTACTTTAACATTGTGAATGGGTATAATCCTCCATTATAAAACTGAGGCAACAAATAGTTTGAGCACACTAGGACAGGCTACTTGGCACTTACAATTCTACTTTCATTAAGAGGAAAATAGCCAATTGATTCAGAAGAAATTAAGTTCTTCTACCTGCTTCTAACTTTAGCAACTTTAAGACATCTACAGTAGATTTCAACTCCCAGAGCTTCCCAGCCATCATGTTGATAGGGAATTCTGGGAGTCAAAGTCCATACATTTTAAAGGTGCTAAGTTTGAGTAACACTGTGCTGTACTGTATCTACTGTTGTATCACTTTTCCATCCTCCAGATTAAGTGTACTAGTAACAATGCTAAATTAAATTACAGTGCACTTTAGTAAATTCCATTGTGCAGGGTTGTCTTGCATTATGTCTCCTGTTGTCCTAAAACTTAGTGTTTTAGTCCCGGGGTCCCCAACTCCCGGTCCGTGGACTAGCACCGGTCTGCAGCATGCCAGCAACCAGGCCGCACAAACAAGCAAAGCCCCATTTGTGGGATGCAGGGAGCAGGCAGCATGCAAAACCATGCCCCCTCCCATCTGTGGAAAAACTTTTCTTCATGGAACCGGTCTCTGGTGTCCAAAAGATTGGGACCCGCTGTTTTAGCTTTTTCTTCTGTTCTTTGGTTTCCTTTCTTCCCTGGCCTTGCTGCAAATATTCCTTTCTTACTGATCCAAATAAAATTTGGACATCTATGTTGGAATAATAAATATGTGTCAGACATATTCAGTGAGCAAATTCCACATGTTATTAGTTAGGAATACCCATTAGCAGCAACACACAATCAAGAATCAAAAGTGAAGAAAAAAATCCTAAGCTACATTAGTTATTAACTATCTTGTGAAGAGCTCTCATTTATGTACTGTTGATGTAGACAAGGAATTAATGGCTGCCCAACGGTTTTATAAATTTTGGGACAACATTGTGTGTCATACTGTTGCTATAAGGGGCATTGCCATTAACAAAAAAAATGGAGAAGGGAGACATCAAAAAAGGAAACAAGGATTTGTATTGGGTCAAAGTGGTGACCGATGACTACATCCATATAGTTTTATTGTTGATTTGACAGAAGTTGTTTGCTATTGCCTTTCTCTGGGATAATTTATTTAACACAACAGTTTAACCCAAAGTACTATAATTTGCACATAGATCCCTCCATCCATGTATTAACCATGGCCAGTTTTCTTAGTTTCTAAAACTAGTCAACGTCAGCTAGTCATCATATGCTAAGGCACAACACTGGATTTCTCAGGACAAATATCTCTTTTGGAAACTAACAGGTGAAGAAATGTGTTCATGTAGTTTCTGTATGATCCCATTCCCTTTGCCTACTATTACAAAGAAAAAAGATAAATAATCATTTATCTGTATGCTTGCCAGCCAAATAAAATTAAACATGATCCTGCCAGAATACTCCATGTGCTTTATTTGCTATCTGTGTTGGTTTTTCAGTTTTATTGTATTGGTTGTATACAGTTGAATATGAGAAAATTGCAAATCTGCTGAATGTGTCCTTCAAAATAACAGTTTTAGCATGAGCCTAGCTTTAAAGCAGTGGTTCTCAACCTTCCTAATGCCGCGACCCCCGCCCCGCCACCGCAACCCCCTCCCCGCCCCCTCCCCATGCGCGATGAGGTGACAAAGAGGGTGTGGCACCAGGGGTGAAATGCTCCTGGTTCGGGCGTGGTTCCCTCTAACAAGGGAAATCGCTGCGCGGCAGTTTGAAACTGCTGCGCGGCGATTCCCTGTCACGTGCGCGGCTGCGCAGCAACGTTCCGTCTGACATGGGAAATCGCTGCGCGGCAGTTCAAAACTGCTGCGCGGCGATTCCCTGTGACATGCGCGGCCGCGCACCTTAGAGGGAACAGTGGTGGGTACCTAGTCAAGAGGACTCTTCCCTTAACCTTGCTGCAATCCAGATATCATAGGATTATAATTCTTAAAATTTGTAGCCACTATGGTTATTGATTCCAAACATGTCCCTTGCTCAAAAGTATTTCCTGGTTCTCTGATAAAAATGCTAGAAACATAGTAGTTTTGTTCTTGTATGGACTATAGTGAAAAAATGTAGGCCAGGAGAAGATATGCAGAGCCAGTTAAGGGATAGTTGCCTCTTCCACTGCTTGTCCCTTTGACAAGAGGGGAACCTTTGACCCTCCAGATGTTCTTAAATTACCATACAAAGCAGCTCCAGCCACAAGGACAACTGATGAATGATGTCACAGTATAGTACTATTTGAAGGATCTAAAACTTCCAGTTATGCTCCACAGACATGGGCCATTATCTTTTTTTCCATGCCCTCCACATTATTTTCCATTTCAAACCTTTTAGTGTCCTACTGATGCCTCATATAGTCAATTTTAATGTAGTGTACCTTTATGTAGTTGAATTAAGGACTTAACCCTTGAGATAAATAGTTGGGGAGCTGTGGAGTTATTTTTTTTTCTCCTTGGTTATCTATTTAATTAATTTCAATTAAACCAATATTAATAAAGTAAGTATACAGAGAAAGGACTGACACATTCAGGACTCTGAAGTGCTAGTCTTCAGATTCTTATTTTCTCTCTCCTCTATCCAATAAAGGCATCACCCTGTCTCCTTCCAATTGATAACAACATATTAAAGTCTACAAAATAGCTGAATTAACACTTTCATAGTTACATTTCTGCATTTATTAGCTGTCACAGTCCATATGCAGAAGTGAAATATGCCAGTGAGTGAATTGAACACAACTCCAGTGAATGAGGACTACTAGTTCATCATATGAAGAGACATTACATGACCAGTTTCATCCTACTTGGGATCTGTCAGATGTAAGCTATTATTTTATGGGGTTCTCAACCTGTGATAGGAACCGTTACCCTTGCAAGGTAATCCTGACAAAAAACATCCAGAAGTACTAGCTTTAAATTTATTGTAAAATTCTATTAATAAAATCTTGCATGTCTGAAAGAACTTCCTTCATCCCTCATCTTTACAGCCTTTACAGAAGTGTTTCTTCTGATAAATTTCCTCCTCCCCCAATTCCTTCTGAGGACTCAGCTGCCATTTGTCTGCCCATTGTCTAGGCTGATTGTTGCGCGCGCATACGTGCCAGAAACCCGGAAAAGGAACGGGTGACGTCTGCGTGCCAGGCAACATGGTTCCGCGTGCCACTTTGAGCACATGTGCCATAGGTTCGCCATCACGGTCATAGACTAATGACAAATAATGAAATAATGAATAATGAAAAATCTGAGAAATCCTAAATAGGCCAAACGGGTAATGTTATACCACTTGCTGGTCAGTGTAACTGAAAATAACACAGGATACATACTGTATAAAAATATAGAATTCCACTATCTCCAAAAGGGGAAAGGGATGGAAGTAGTAATGTAAAATCTCAAACATAGGAACATGTTGTAATGTAACATCTGGGGGAAGCCTCCCCTTCCTAGAGAATGAAATATTTGGGGGGATATTAAAAGGCAGAATATTATATTTCCCCTAAAGGCAGAGGTGGGTTCCTACTGGTTCTAACCGGTTCTTTAGAACCGTTAGTAACTCGGCGATGATGTCACGGAGCCTGTTCTGTAGGTGTCTCTGTGGGCGCCGCCATCTTAGATTTTTTTTGCTTTTTTTTGCTGTTGTTGCTAATTTTTGCTTCTGTGCATGCGCAGAAGTTATTTTTGGATTGCTGCGGGCGCGGGTGCGAGGGAGCTGCTCCAGATGAGAATTTCCCCCTCTCGCCCTGCCCGAACATACAGCCACCGTGCCCGCCTCTCGCCTGCCCCGCTCCCTCGCACTCAGGGGCAACAGGGACAAGCCGCAGGCTCAGCTGCAGGGGAGCAGCTCCAGACGAGCCATTCCCCCCTCGCCCTGCCCGAACATACAGCCACTGCGCCTGCCTCTCACCTGCCCCGCTCCCTCACACCCGGGGCAGCAGGGACAAGCCGCGGGCTCAGCTGCAGGGGAGCAGCTCCAGATGAGCCATTCCCCCCCCTCACCCTGCCTGAACGCTCCAGATGAGCCATTCCCCCCCTCACCCTGCCTGAACATACAGCCGCCGGGCCCGCCTCTTGCCTGCCCCGCTCCCTCGCACCCGGGGGCAGCAGGGACAAGCTGCGGGCTCAGCTGCAGGGGAGCAGCTCCAGATGAGCCCGCGTCTCCTGAAGCCACCACCATTGGAGCCGTGCCAGCAAAGAAGCGTTATGAATTTTTCCTCCAGAGAAGCTTCTCTGTAAGTCTGTTCCTGCTTAGTACTATTTTGGCAAACAGAAGTCTTAAGTCTCATCAAGAAGAAGTCACTGGCCAGCAGAAGGAAGATTTTTTTTCCTTGGAATTGGAAACAGGCACACAAAAAAAGGAAAGATATTTTTTTAAAAAACTGATACGTGAATGAATTGCAGACAATGATTTTTAGTTTTACTTGTTGAGTTTCCCTTTCCAATAAAATGGAAGTAAATTTGGATTGCCATATGAATTCTATGTCATCATGATCTTAGGAAACCTTTTCAAGATAATCTATCTCAAGCAGCAGATGGGAAACCATCAGGAATACTTGTGGTACAGTGTCACGCTGGGGTTTATATTTTAATAAGTTTAATAAAATTATATATAAAAAATGAATACTTGTGATACAAATTTTCTCACATCTTTATTTTTGTGGACTAGAGCACTCATTATTTGCAGATGAAATGTTGAGCAGCCTTATCTTTGTGCAATGAATAAGCATTGCATATGCCTGTTAAATATTTTGTTTAAAAATAGCATACTAGTTTGAACAAAAGTATATTAACCCCTTTTGTTTCAGACAGTAATGAAGACATTTCATAGAGACGTTTGATGGAGTTATTGATACATCTCTGACATTAAAATTGCTGGCAGACAAGCTCAGCTGAAATTTAATGCAATACTTGTTTAGTGTCATCAGTAAATGGCCTGCAATCAGATATCTGCTACATACCATTTAGCTACATCTTCATAACACTCAATTTGCTTTTCATTTCTTTTCATCTTCATTTGATTCTATCCCACATATGTATCCCATATTTGCTTGGTTGGCAAATTTCCTGTTTTAATACTCATCCTCTGCTCTACGAACTCAGTGCCCTGATACATCTAAATTTAGAAAACAAAAATGCTTTCCAGTAAAAGGATCTCAGTATTCAACTTGTTCAAGAATATAAACATTCACTGCTTGGATTATGATAAAGGCATCCACCCAATGAAATTTTATGGTATCTCAGAGCCATATGCTTTTGATAAGCCCACAACTAGGGTATAATTTGACTACATACTTAACCTTAATGTTGTTCAAGTTACTATGATTGTTCTGGTCTTAGCGTAGGGTCGCTCTTCTCAGACAGATAAAACTCTACGCAAATGGAGAAATCATGTAGATTACGTTTATTATCTGGCATCCTCATATCAAAGACTTACAGTCAAGACGAGATTCATCAGAATATTCATAATCTGTCCCATTATACGTAGGTGAAAAGAGATTCATCTTTCCCCATCTTGCAGCTGCCATTTGGTTCCTTTGTTAGACTTAAAAATGACCACTGGTCTTCATGGCACAATTACCCAGCAGTAGAGGTATAGCTCGATGGCCAATCAGAACACACAGATGTGGTTACATGTCATGGATTACATTACCCAGAGTGCAATCTCTGACTACATTCCCCATAATGCAATCTCTTAAAGAGACAGCTCTTAATCCAAGCTAAAATATCCCTCTAATCAGCACACTCCCCGCCTGGAATTATAAAATTCCACTATTAACTAACAAATTAACTGAGGTAAACAAAGGCATAGCATAAAACAATGCAAACTTAACTATCAAATTAACTGAGGTAAACAAAGGCATATCATCAAACAATGCAAACAATGAGGTAGACACAAGGCATGCAAAGCTTGAGGTTCAGTCTTCAAGTTCGGTCTTCCTTCTCAGCAGCACCAGGTCGGTGATTGGTCTGGTGCAGAGCTTCTTGGCGAAGGTCTGTGAGCCACGGCATGAGTCTTGTGGCTTCACGACCTGAATTTCAACTTGGTGAACAGGCCAAAGACATCTAGTCCTACGTTGGTAAAGGGCAGTTCGGTACTAAGACACTCGAGTGGCAGGTTAGCCATCAACTGGTTTTGCTTCCTACCTCGCTGCTTGCAACAATGCAGGCACTTGTGTAAAACAGTAGTGATGAGCTTCCTGGCTCCCACGATCCAGAGTCCAGCAGCTCTAACAGCTCCTTCTGTGAAGTGTCGGCCTTGATGGTGGATGGTTTCGTGGTAGTGTTGAACCAGCAGGTTTGTTACATGGTGACGAGTGGGAAGGATGATAGGATGTTTAATGTTTGAGTCTATTTCAGCCTTATCCAGACGCCCCCCTACTCGCAGCACGTCGTGGCTGTCAAGATAGCAATAGCAATAGCACTTAGACTTATATACCGCTTCATAGTGCTTTACAGCCCTCTCTAAGCGGTTCACAGAGTCAGCATATTGCCCCCAACAATCTGGGTCCTCATTTTACCCACCTCGGAAGGATGGAAGGCTGAGTCAACCTTGAGCCGGTGAGATTTGAACCGCCGAACTGCAGCCAGCAGTCAGCTGAAGTAGCCTGCAGTGCTGCACTCTAACCACTGCGCCACCTCGGCCCTGACGGGTCAGCGTCAGAAGTGGGCTGGATTTTTGAATAGGCTTCTTAGCTTCTAGGCACTCGAATTGCACTAAGTACGCATTTTGTTTCACACCCCGTAGAATCCCTCTCATTGCTTGGAGATGGCTTTCTGGAATGCTTATCTGTGAATTTGCCCTGCGACGCAGGAAATGGAAAAACGCTGCTATGCCTCGTAAGAGAGATCTCCAACTAGAGAAGTTTTCGAAAGTGACTGGTTCTAGGCTATGGTCAAGGTGTCATTTTCCGGTTACCTTGATCGTTGTCGCCAAACAGGTGGCCTGGATGGCTGTGTCTTTGTCCTGTCTGAGCGGTTTGCTGAGCGCTTGAGGTCAAACGTCATCATCTTGATCTGGATCTAAAAGGTCATGGTGTTTTGGTCTCGGTGACATCGGGCTGCCTGGGCGGGCCAAGAACTCAGGACCTTTTAACCAGGTCGATTCTGCCAACTGGGATGCGGGGATGGACCTCGTGGCATGATCTGCTGGATTCGTGTCTGTTGGCACATAACGCCACTGCTGTGGACTTGAAGACTTTCTGATCCTGTCTACTCTATTGCTTACGTAGACATAGAATCGTCTGCTTTGGTTGTAAATATAGCCCAGCACCACCTTGCTATCCGTGTAGGAAGTGGTGGGTTGAAGTTCAAGGTCTTTAGTTTTTGTTATCAGGTCTGTGAGTTCTACAGCCAGTACAGCGCGCAGAGTTCCAATCTTGGTACAGTGTGACCTTGTTGTGGTGCTAGCTTTGCCTTTCCCATGACAAATCCTACGTGAATGTCGCCCTCCCCGCCGTAGACCCTGATGTATGCCACAGCTGCTATTGCCTTTGTGGACGCATCTGAGAAGACATGCAGCTCTTTCTTCAGTGTGAGATGGGAACATACGTGCATTGTATGCTGACGCTTTGGAGACTACTCAGGGAGGTATGCCATGACTCCCATTCTTGCTTCTGCTCTAATGGAAGTGGCTCATCCCAATCTTTGGTGCTTTGGGAGAGCGTACGTAGAAGGAGCCTCCCTTGGATAGTTACAGGCGCAGCAAACCCTAGAGGGTCGAACAGACTGTTCACTGTTGACAGAACTCCTCTCCTTGTGAAGACGGTCTTCTGGGCTGGGGCTCTGAAGGTAAAGACGTCCTTCTTCAAGTCCCAATACAGACCGAGACTCCGTTGAACAAGAGGGGTATTGGTGCCAAAATTGAGGTCCTGTAGTCCCTTGGCGTGGTCTTCAGGATTGAAGGCTTCACTATTGGATGCTATTTTGTGCAGCCTGAGGTTGGCTACCGCTAGCATCTGGCATGTTCTTTTCAATAGGTCTATGGCCTCTGTTGGGGTGGGTACAGATTTCAGACCATCATTGATGTAGAAGTCTCGTTCCACAAAGCGTCTGGCATCTGTACTGTATTTGGCTTCGCCTACTTGAGCGGTGTGTTGTAGGCCATAGTTGGCGATTGCAGGGGAAGAACCATTCCCAAAGACGTGCACTCGCATTCTGTACTCTGTGATCCGTTGGTTGTGCTGTTTGTCACTGAACCACAGGAAATGCAGGTAATTGCGATGATCTTCCCTGACAAGGAACGAATAAAATGAGTGAAAATGTGCTTCCATAGCAAATATTCTTTTCCCGGGTTGTCCGAGAATTTCTGCACACCACTGGATGCCAAATCCACCTTTCCCCGTCGGGGTGACCATTCTTCTCCAGGGGGATGTAGGGTCCATCTGGACTTCAGAAGAGTTGTATTCTGGAGGTGATAGTAAGTTGTGCCTCACGGAGTTGACAGTGGCATGTGCCAGAGACGGCTGGTGTTTTTCTGCAGAGTGCCTCCTGATGAGGTTTTCTTTCACAGAGAAGTGTCATTCCTCTTGCTGCCAGACAGGCTGACCGCGGGCCATGCGTCTGCACTCGAGGTGCCTTGAAGGTTTGGCAAATACTCCTTGGCCTCAACATTGAGGTTGTGAATCACAGCTACTTGTATACCTGCCTGCTGAGGATCCTTCACTGCTGCTGATGGAACACTCAGGTTACCCCATGTGTCTTGTTCATCGGGGTAGGTTTTCTAATTCCGAGGGAGGGATCTTGTGATCCAGATCGTACGATGTCATGTGTCTGACTATTCTGTATTTCTGGTGGTTGAGATTCTCCTCCTTGTCCCTGCCATAGAGAATTCTGGCCATCCACATAGGCCCTGACACAATTGCCCGAGTCCTCCTCCTCCAACTCTCTAGGATTGAAGTTGGGGGTGGCGCCTTCAACCTTCACCTGTAAAGCTGCGGCCCGCACTGCCTTTGCTGTGGCCTCCTGTTCGTGCTTCAAATACTCAAGTTTGGCCTGAGCTTTTGCCATTTCTTCCTCTTGTCTGGCTTGAGCCATGGCCATTTCTTCCTTTTGTCTGGCTTGAGCTATTGCCATTTCTTCCTTTTGTCTGGCTTGAGCCATGGCCATTTCTTCCTTGTGTAATTGCTCTTTCTTTGCCAGACCTAGAGTTGCCTTGGCCACTTTAGCTTCAACTCGTGCGTCTGCAGCTTTGGCAGATAGACTCTCTGCTCTTGAGGCCCGGGACACATTGCTATGATGGGAAGATTGCTGTGAAATGCTGCTACCTGTGTGAGACCGGGTTGACTTAGGGTGAAAGGATGAGGCTTTCTTAGAAACATGAGAGGAAGCCTCAAGTGGCAGCTGGGATGGCGTACGCGAATGATGAGACACCTCGTCTTCATTCTTTTCGCTCTTTGTGTCCTTGAGACGTGAGGATGAGGCTTTCTTAGAGGAATGAGAGGAAGTCTCATGTGGCTGCTGGGTTGGCATATGCAAATGATAATGCACCTCGTGTTCGTTCTTCTCGCTCGTTGTGATCGGCTTGAGGCTGAAGATCGGCTTGGAGAAAGACATTCCTGTTTGGAAGGAGCTTCTCAAGGTCTTTGCTTAATGTTTGGATGCGTTGTATGTCTTTTTGGAGGTCTGGGTCTTCTAACTTCGACTGGATGTGGATAAATTGGCGTTCACAATCTTTCCATTGTAGGTACAGCTCACTCATACTTTTATCCAATATGCTGATGTGCCCGGGAGAGAGCTCCTCTTTGGGTGTATCACGAAGATGTATCAATTTATCCCATAATTTGTTATGGTTTGTCCACTAGCGTGCACTGCATGCATGCAACATGGTTGGTGTAGTTCACCTTTTGGCCACTAGGGTGCATTGCTTGTGTGCGGTGTTGTTGGTGTAGTTCACCTTTTGGCCACTAGGGTGCGTTGCTTGACTACATTCCCCATAATGCAATCTCTTAAAGAGACAGCTCTTAATCCAAGCTAAAATATCCCTCTAGTCAGCACAATAATGAAAAGCAATTGATAATTATTTTCTTGAATTTGTCTAATTAAAAAAATAAAATTTGAGAGATCTATACTAACTTCTAGTATTGTAATAAATATCTTCTCTTTCCTAATTCTGTTGTTGGTAGGGAAGGACTCACTTACAGTATTTTTTTTCTGCCAGTCAAACATACTATCTCTCAGGCAAAGAAAAGCAAAATTCAAACAAATGTTTTGCATTCTAAAACAACCACTAGCAGGTCCTAGGAAGAATGCCAACAATTGATCAATGAATATTCAAGGCCATAATCCATCTTCTGCTTGCTTCCAATATTATGTTATTCTCTTAGATTAAGTACTGATAGTTTTAGACTTACTTTAGACCAGGGGTCTGCAACCTGCGGCTCCGGAGCTGCATGCGGTTCTTTGGGCCCTCTGCTGTGGCTCCTTGTGACCCTGTCGCAGCAGAGGGATGAAAGAGCTGTCACCCTGTCACGGCAGTGGCATGGCCGGAGCCTTAGTGCGGGAGCAAAGAGCCCCTGCATTTGCCTTTGCGCGGCAACAGCATTCCACCTTCGTCGTGGTACATTTGCTGTTGCCGCCAGCAAAGAGGGCTGGGAGAGAATGGCGGGGGTGGATCTTGCAGGGTGGGGGCCATCCCCCAAGCCTGGCCTTCCTCCTCCCTTGTCAGCGGGGCGAAGAGAAAGAAGGGGCGGCATGGGGAAGCATTCCCCTCCCCTGCCGAGCACCGAGCACAACAGCCCGGCGGGAGGGAGAGATGGCCCAGCAGAAGCACCCCCATTGGCCAGTTGGACAGCGGAGAGGCATGGCCTGGCTTTCACAGTGGGACACTGTTCGGCACATCCAGATGCAAGCTGCCGCCTTTGTTACACACCGCTTTCTGTTGCCTGTGCCCTCCCTGATCTCAGCTCCTGAGAGCTATGTTTTTGCTCGCTTTCTGTTGCCTGTACTTTCCCTGGGCAGCAATGGCTGGGGCCGGGGGGGCAGCAGAGGCGTCAGGGCTGTTTCCCCTCTCAGCAAGCCGGGCCTCGAGGAGCATGGAGAGTTGTGGGTGAGCGCTGGAGGGTCAGAAAATGCGCTTTGACGTCACCTCAACACACGTTTCCAGCACGCACTCCTCTGTCCCAAAGTAGGATTGAGTGGGGGGAAGGGAGCAGAGGGAAGGGAGAAGGGTAGGAGGGAAGGAGAAGCCCGGCTGGCTTTCCTTTGGCATGGGGCAGGGGAAAGACCCAATACCCCCTCCATGGCCTGCCCACTGCTCTTGCAGCGCCTTGCGCAGCACAGTGAAAGCGTGCTTCACAATGGGGCAGACTGCATCCCCCTCCTTCTCCTGGAGCCTATTTAACTGCTGCGCAAGGTGCTGTGCGCAGCAGTTAGATTTAGCGCGCTCTTCACAATGGGGGAGACGGCATTCCCTCCTCCTCCTAGAGCCCATTACAACATGGAGCATTTGCCGCAGCCAGGCCGAGCTAGTGTCTCGGGGCGGAGAGGTGCGGGCAAGACTAAGAAGTGCTGGAAGAAGCCTCCGCGAGATGAGAGGCAAGTACAGGGGCACTTCCGTCTTGATCGGAGTGAGTCTCCATCCCCGTCATCGCCCTTGCCTTCTAGCTTCATTTATCTGGGAACCTGAAATGACTCTTGATTTTAAATCATATGATAAAAAGCACCCAAAGAAGAAGAAAGAACATCAGAAACCCCCCACAACCCTTGCCTGTTTTTGGAAATGGTTCAAGAGGGAGCACACACACACACACAAAAGAGAGAGGGGGGGAGAGGGAGGGAAAGAAGGGGGAAAAGGAATGGAATGGAATGGAATGGAATTCAGCAAGGTTTCTCTTCCGTACCCCTATTTGCTCTTCTAGGAGAGGGAGAGAGAGAGGGAGGGAGGGATATAGAGGGAGAGGGAGAGAGAGAGAGAGAGAATGAGAGA
>QLTV01002934.1:568608-582935 GCA_003457575.1 Thermophis baileyi | reverse complement strand
AAGTATGAGAGGGGAAAGGGGGAGAGAGAGTGAGAGTCAGTGTGTGTGAGAGAGAGAGAGAGAGAGAGACCTATTTCCCACAGAAAACACCCAGAGCCACAAAACCTGGGTAGGCGTGGCTGGGGCGGGTCATGTGACTGGGTGGGAGTGATGTTGAGTTGGCCACGCCCACCCAGGTTTTGTGGCTCCCAGTGTTTTGTTTTCTGTGGGAAACGGGTCCAAGTGGCTCTTTGAGTGTTTAAGGTTGCAGACCGCTGCTTTAGACTAGTACATTAGATATTAGTATATTTTTAGAAAAGCAAAATTAAAAAATGCAAAATTTTAAAGTTTACTAACATACTTTAGTTTAACATAAACACTCATATAATAAAGTTTGCTGGCCTAGGATTCTTTTTTTAGGTGAATGTTTATTTCTGGCTCTAATAAACCTTTGTGTGTATTCTTTTCAAGTATTTTTGTAACTAGTGTTTTTAATTCTTAATGTAATTGTGTTTTTATTAACATACATATGACTTTGAATGTCTCCGTCTGTATATCACATGTTTACCAATGTTATAGCTTATATATCAATTTTTCTGGTTCTTAGATTGGTTGTTCACACACAATGATTATCACATAAAATGCTTTTTAATAATAGTAGTATATTTTTACTTTCTATAATCATAAATGCAACATTGGAGAGACCAGGTCCTCAGAACTGAAACAAGTTTTAATAATTGTAGCATCAATTAGCCAGGTAGGAACAGGAATAATATAATTACTGGGTATCCCTCTCTTCTGAATTTCCAGAAAACATCAATGCAATAAGTTTTGTTGCTTTTGTCTCCCTATATCCCATAATCCTGGAGTAAAATAATACACAAATTAACAGACAACCAAGAGACATATATGTAACAAAATTTGATTCTTATTATTGAAGAAGGAAATATTAAAACAGAATGATATATTTCTGGTGTTTCTTTTTGGAAGTAATTTCTTATTAATGAAGAAAATACCCGTGTTTCCCCGGAAATAAGACCCTGTCTTATATTTTTTTGAACCCTGAAATAAGGGCTTGGCCTTATTGCCATGCACTCAAAAGCCCGATTGGGCTTATTATCAGGGGATGTCTTATTTTGGGGGAAACAGGGTATGTATAAAAAATAATGTGGTATCATCAGATTATTAAATAAACAAGTCTCAAATTACTTTCCTAACAGGTATAGTTAATGGAGGGATGAAGATATAATGACAATATTTGCTGTACGTGTAGGTATAACATCCCAGAATTTATCTCTAAGGTCTTCAGACTATAACTGTTAAAAAATATTCTCTCTGCCTAAAACTTGGAAAGTGAATAAAAATTAGAGTAAGCAAGATTAAATATCCCTTCTAACTATTTGCTGATGATAGGATCAGACTTGTGAGCGTGCACAATTTAAACTGTTCAAAGATTGAATTTTCCCATTTAAGTATTTTCTTATTTTGAATAGCTTGGACTCTCTTTTTCTCTTTCAATTTCACAGCCAAGATTGGCCTATAAAAAAGTGTCTGAGAAGCTTTTTAACCCTTCCTCCCTTGTCTTGGCTTCTAGAATGTTCATCTGCTTGTTGCCTTGTAAAAGATCTTTCCTCTCTCTATCAAGGTCATTCTCTTTATTCTTTACAATGTAGCTCAGTGATATGGCTCATATTTCGAGTCTTAATTTTGTTTAAGATCTGAAGAGCTCCCAGTCAATATAGGCAATATTCATATAGGCAAGTCAGATACTCAACTGAAGCTTTCACAATCTGGAATCTTCTTGATTTGTTGGAATTACAACTTAGAGAATGACCAATTAGGGGATTGGGGACAACAAGTATAATTAATTTATGTATGGTATTTAAATGGGTTTGTATGAAGGGAGAATTGTTTAGTAACTAGTCTTTATCTTTTTAATGTACAACTTTTATTAATGGCAAAAGTATTTTTTTCTCAAAAGTGAGGAGCTAGACTTAATTCCTCAAAGTTAAAAGAAGGGAGAAAGTCGGTATCTATGAATGATCCTTTTACATTCAAACCAGCTCCAAGTGGAGAGAACTGGTAAGAATATTTTATCCTTTTAACCAATGACATATACCAAAATAAGTCAAAGGAGGGCACTGCATCCATCCTCTTTAACAGATTGCCCATGAAAGGGCAGAGAAGTTACATTTTTTAAAGGATAGTGTTTCCTGGATCTGGTTTTATTTGGGGGTAAGTTTTGACTTCAGGAATGTACTTCCGTAGTTATCAGAGCTTCCTAAACATGCTAATGATACTCTCTTCTTTCTCGGGCGCTACTTTGGCTTTGATCTTTATGGAACATATCCCATTGATACATAAAATGTATCACTTTCATCATTGTGTATAGAGTCATAGAACTCCAAAGCTTTGGAACAAATCATTGGGGTACATTCTGCAAACTGAACCAAAAGTTTTCCCCCTTTTTTTCAGTTCAGTTAATTCAGTAACTTTCCTCCCATCTGTCTCAATATACGAGCTTTGAAGGAAAAAGACTTTGATAAACCAACATCTCTTGAATCTCTCCTTCGTGGCATTTACCTGAATGTTCGGGAGTATGCTAGATCATAGAACAAATATAAATTTGCCATTATATGAGAGACATGCACTGAGATATATGTGCTTATTGTTACAAGATTGACAGTTTAATTGGCTGTCTCAAGTCATATCCAATAACGGTCATGCATTGGTAGGATTGCCAGGTTGTGCTGGAAAAAAAAATACTTCAAGATGAATCAAAATTTCTGCAAGGAAGTATTGTTTTAATTCAAATCTCTTCATTGATGTCAGCCTTCAGGGAAATTGTAATGTCTCAACACTGTAGAGACTGCACGGGAAGCGCAAAGATAGAGAAATGTGAATAGCATCTGTCCAGATTGTCAGTGGAAATAAAGCCTATAGCCCTGGCATAGAAATGGTGGAGACAGATTCTTGATAGGAGCAGAAACTCAGATTAAGATGGGTTTGTCAATTTACGAAACATTTACTGCAAAGCGTATCCGTTATTTATGAGTACGCTGTGCTAATACATAGGATTAGCACTCAATTTTGCCACGAGTTTGATCGCACTGCAAAAACTCAAGTTCAAGTGGGAATTGTCAGCATTGTAAACACTGTCAAATAAGTTGATTGAATTTCAAAAGAGCCTGAGCAGAGCCCTAACCACCCAGCACTTCTTTGGTTCAGCACTATCCCCACACCCACAACAAAAGTTGGGATTTGCAAATTACCAATAGATGAGAATATTTGTAGCTCGGGGTTGAACTATGGTGTTCTCTGAGCTTGGTTATTTTCTTGCAAGACATTACATTACCCAACTAGGTAACTTCATCAGTGAGGTATTCTTTTGCAAGTGGCTTGCCCTTCAGTGTTGGTCAGAGTGTTCTTGGTAGTTCTTTGATTAGGCTGCGGTTTACTGTTTGATTGTTTGCCAGAGTTGGTAGTTCCTTGATTGGGATATGCTTTGCTGTTTGGTTGTTGGTCTTGATTGCTTGCTGATGTGATTCCAGAATTCCCACTCAGGCAGACAACAGCTCACTTAAGTTCCTTGGAAATTAGTTTGACTAGAAATTAGCAGTGGCTTCTTAAAATACTTTTCTCTGGAGTGCTAGATAAGGTAGCTACAGTTTTTCCCCCCAGTTAACCTTTCTATTCCTCATACCACCTATACTGTGAATGACAGATTGATGACTTGTGCTTCATTTCCTTTATAATTATTGGGGGGAGTTGGAGGGGAGGAGAGAAACTGAGGACTGGAAGGGATATTGGAAATCACCAAGCCTAACCTTCCACTAAGTGTAGGAACCTACTACTATAACTTGGACAGTTATAGCTGTCCAAGCCATAGTTTAAACATCTCCAGTGAAGGAAAGTGCACCACTTCCTGCAGCAATCTATTCCATTGTTTAATGCTCTGACAATTATTAAAATCTTCCTAATAGCCAACCAAGCCTGCCTTCCTTCCTTCCTTCCTTCCTTCCTTCCTTCCTTCCTTCCTTCCTTCCTTCCTTCTTTCCTTCCTTCCCAACTCTGAACAAATGTCAAATACCATGTCGACATGGTAGTAAGTCATTCTTAGAAGGTCAGAAGGCAGTGCTAAAGGATGATTTGGCCATTTACCAACTTTCTCCAGGGATTTCTCACTTAGAATAACAGAGTTGGAAGGGACCTTGGAGGTCTTCTAATCCAACCCCCTGCTTAGGCAGGAAACCAAACACCACTTCAGACAAATGGTTATCCAACATCTTCTTAAAAACTTCCAGTGTTGGAGCATTCAAAACTTCTGGAGGCAACTGATTAATTGTTCTAACTGTCAGAAAATTTCTCCTTAGTTCTAAGTTGCTTCTCTCCTTGATTAGTTTCCACCCATTGCTTCTTGTTCTATCCTCAGGTGCTTTGGAGAATAGCTTGACTCCCTCTTCTTTGTGGCAGCTTCTGAGATATTGGAACACTGCTATCATGTCTCCCCTAGTCCTTCTTTTCATTAAACTAGACATACCCAGTTCCTGCAGCTGTTCTTCATATGTTTTAGCCTCCAGTCCCCTAATCATCTTTGTTGCTCTTCTTTCTAGAGTCTCAACATCTTTTTTACAATCGTGGCGACCAAAACTGGATGCAGTATTCCAAGTGCAGTCTTACCAAGGCATTATAAAGTGGTATTAACACTTCACGTGATCTTGATTCTATCCCTCTGTTTATGCAGCCTAGAACTGTGTTGGCTTTTTTGGCAGCTGCTGCACACTGCTGGATCATATTTAAATGGTTGTCCACTAGGACTCCAAGATCCCTCTCACAGTTACTACTGTTGAGCAAGATACCACATATACTGTGCATTTTGTTTTGAAGGTGTTGAAATAGAAGAGAAAAAGAGATTTTATCACATAAATTAAAAGAGGTTTCCCTGATAAGTAGAGAAGTTGCTGAGTCCACATCAGGATGTGTGGTTTTTTTTGGCATTCCTTGTTATAACATTGGGAAACAGAATCCTAGGATATTAGATACCAATTTTAAAAATGCTATTCCAATTTTAATTTAAATAAAATTATATTTATCTTATAGACTCCACCAAACATGTGAAATTTAGCTCTGCCTTTGATGTTGGAGAATATTTAGTATCATTCCATTTCTTCTAGTCTGGGACTTCAGCATTTAGGCATGCAAGGCACCAGATCACTGAAGGGGAAAAAATAGGAGTGGTTTGTTTTCGCATTCCAAAACATTCCTACATTTGGAATAAGAAATCTAGTGGAATGACTCTCTCTCAAGGTTTCTCCTTCCATCTCCTAAGATGAAATTGCACTTTCACAAAAATATCTTGCAATAGCTGTTAGACAATTCTGAAAGAAAGAAAACTATTGATAAATGGAAAGAAAACTGGGAGAGGAGGATGAAAAAAGAAGGTAACAAAGTGGGAAAGAAAGGAAGAAGCAGCAGTATGTGGGAACTCTTAAGAAGGATTTATTGATGAATTACACATTCAGGTTTTTCTCAGAAAATATAATATTCATTGTTTTCTTTTCTTTGTCTTATTCTTGCAACAACCCTAAGAACAAGTTTACCTGAAGACAAGTCACCTTTGCCTCATCCTGTCAGGAGCACACATCCAAAAACATATGTCCTCAACAACCTCCCTATCTAGCTCATGGACAATCTGCAATAAGAGCAAGCCAAAGGTGGAGTCTCATGATAGAAGGGGTGTTTTCTCCCTTATCCAACTTCAAGTCACTGTATGCACATGACATTTTTCTCCCATGTATCTTACTGGTTTTCCTAATATTCTGTGATACTACTCCCTGCATCTGTCTCTTTGCCTCTCTGCCCAAGTCCCAGTATAGCTGTGGCTGCATAACTAGGGAGAGACTAGTTTCTTTTATTTTCTTGTACTTTCCATGTGTGTCCTAGCTAGTTGCACTGGGAGGGAGTTATTGTATGGATAAAAATACTAGGATCTTTCTTCTCTTTAGTCCTTTGGTATCTTTCTTTCTTCACTATGGTCTTCCTTCCAATTACTCCCTCACAATTATTATCCTAGCTATGAACTTCCTATTCTGGTATGTCATTCAGAGGCCAAGAACTGACTTAGTATGAAGTTGGGGAGATATATTTTATAGTATTTGTTTAACCTTGAGAGGAGCTCACAAAGAAAGAAAAAGAAAATAATTTTACAGGTCTTGCAGTTTCTAAATTTGAATTCTATTCCACTCCAAGTCTTAGCCATGGCTTTAAAGCTACAAGGGAAAAGGAATGAGCTTCTTCCATTCACTAGACTAGAGCATTCAGGTTTCCAGGCCTCAAGTTGGAGCTTGAGATCTGATGCATAAAATATAGAAGAAAAAAGTGTGGAGTCAAATAGAAATTAAAAATTGAAATAAGGACTGGATAGTATAGTCTATGTTTGTTCACACTACACATAATGTACGGTAGGTTGTGTAGGTGAGAACACACTTTTCTTTAAGAGTTAGCATAGTCAGGTTGCTTTAAATTAGGGTTGGTCCAAGATTTTGTACTGTTGAAACAAAGGAGAAGATCCCACCCATACATTCCATATATACAACAGGTATATAATCCAATTTAATAATCTGACAGGTGTATTAACTGAATTTGTACATGAGTACATGAGAAGAGCAAATTGAATTAGGGAGTGCAGGATTTTTTATACCAAATTATCCTCCAATGACCATCAATCCTCCAAAGAGAGGTATGGTTAGGAGGCTCAGGTCAAATGTTCATGTGTATTGTGGTGCATGTGTATTGCTAATGCACCATCCTCCAATTCATCAATTCTTTGAACAGTTGACCTAGTTCCTCATCCCTGCCTGATATATTTATTTTGAAGTAGCAGCAGTTTCATAGTACTTCTAGTTCTATTCTTAAACTGTCAAACGTATAATATTTAAAAGGAGAAAGAATCAGTGTCCACCTGAAGATTCTACAAATCATGGTGACAAAATGCCCTCATCTCTACATCAGGCAAAAAGACAAATAAAGCAAATTGCTTACATTCCATGTTATTAACTTAGTGTTATATGCATTTGTCATGATTCTTATGAAGGCCATCTTAAAAGCTATCAAAACACTTTTCTCCTTGAAAATGTGCTAGGGCAGCTTAAACCCAGGTACTGGGAAACAAAGTAAAAGAACATTTCTTGGAAATGGTGAAACAGATTGTACTCTCCCCTTGGCTACAGCATTTTACAGAAAATATCAGTTTTATCTCAGTTTTAAACGCATTATGGCTCTACCAGAAATAACCTCAGCTCTCAAATCCTGTTGCTGTTAGATCATAGAGAGCCAGAGGTAGAATAGAGAATTCATGTGGAAATGCCTTCTGTCTCACTGGGCTGAAATCTCTGCCATAGGGCTGAAATAAAATGAAGCATGTAGATTAATCCTGTGCTTGCTTATTTGAAGTAAAGCCATTGGGTTCAGACTGTTCAGTAAGCATTAAGAATGCACAGGATTGCAGCCTTACCAGAGGTATCTGAAAGGGGAAGAAGTTGAAACATTCAACTCAGTGGCTGAGATTGTGTAAGTAAAACCCTGCCTCTTATGAAACAGATGTAAAAAGAGTAAGACTAAGATCATATAGTTGTGGCTGCCATCTTTACATCTTTACGCTTCCAGCCAGCCATAAATAAAATGTTTTTTTAATTTTGACAATTTGAAGATCTCCCAGAATTTCCTAGCCAGATAATGATGGATTGAAATTCATCTTCAAATTGCCAAGATTGAAAAACACTGCCCTACCTCTTACAAATATTTACCCTTAGCTGGGCTAGATTATGATAATTATTTATTTAAATTTGTTCCTCCAAACACCAAATCTTTTTTTTTAAATCAACCCTGATTATAAAAGATAAAGTCACAAAATGTTCTTCATTACTTCCTTCCAAATAACTCAAAGAATTAGCATATGAAAATAAAAACAAAGCAAAATTAGAATTACATAACTATGTTGGGTAGCACTGCTATTTTTAGGGATCACAATAATAAAGTCTTGCAAGGGACAGGCCCTTGGCCATGGTGATGACATTTTGAAGATGACAGATTCCAAAATTCTTCAGGAAACGACCCTCCCTCTTTGAAAGGGAAGCTGAGCCAGGGGATTTCATTATATTCCATGGAAGACATGAAATAAAAATGATCAGGCAGGGTTAGGTATTGGTGGCCATGCAAGCGCAGCCATATCATGCGGTTGCCTAGCAACTTGGGGGTGGGGATAGGGTTGGCAATCGAAAGAAAGAGAAAGAGAAAGCGGGGCTGCAAACACTCTGTCCAGAAATGGCAGGTTGACATTTCATTTAAGGTAAGTTTGAATGGGCTCCGCTCAGCACTGTTTGGTTTGGCTGACGATGAGGAACACGGAGGAGGAATTTCACCTGTCCTGTGTAGGCATTAGAGCTAAGCTCGGCGCGGTGGAGTCCTGCTGGGCTCAGAGCTCTCTTCCTGTGAAAACGGGGAGGGAAATAATCATTCCAATCTCTGTTTCATTGACCAGAAATCTGATAACAAAGGGCAAAGAGTCAGCATAGGCCAATAGTTACCGTTGGGCAAAATCTTGCAAACGTTATTATTGCGAGCTTTTTTGCAAACCCGGGAAGGCACAGGAAGAAGATATTTTCACCCCCGCGATGTTGACGCTGCAGTCTGAGAAATACGATCTACCGTAACGGATTGCACTTTATAAGAACACGAATCAAAATAGCATTGTACTCAGTTAGCAGCAAGGGAGTAATTCATATTAGGGAGGAGTTATTTTGAAACACAAAAAGAAGACAGAAAACTTCTATAAATTTTATTTATTTGAAATATTTCGAATGAAGCAAAAATCATTTCCGATTGCAAAATATCTTCTCTGCCTCCCCACCAGCAAACAGGAAGTTTATGAGTTTTGCTAGAAAAGCCATTGACACAAGTCAAGGAAGGAAGAGCTTTCTTACGCTAAGCTCCCCGGTTGCTTTGGGGCTGTGAAATGAAGTAGTTGTTTTGTGGGAGAGACGGAGGGCAGTGAGCTGAAGATAACCTGGGGGTGCAAATACTTATTGTAAGAAAACATGAGGGTTTATGGTGCTATTGTGTGAATACTAGTGCTTTTTCTCCGCTTGCCATGTAGTGGTAAATAAACAAGAGAAAAAAATGGAAGTAGTCTCATGTCTCTGAACGAAATGCAAACGTAATGAAATTTTTTTCATCGCTCAGAGAGAAAGAGAGAGAGTGCCTCAATTCTCGTTTTGTATCACCTACCAGTTTGAGGCTATATTGAAGTATTACGTTGCAGTTCTTGATCTATTCTAAGACACTTGCATAGGACTAGGCTCTTCAGTTAATTATGGATTTGCCTATCTGCCCTCTGGAATGAGGTCTCCACCCCCGAAATTTGAACAGGTCCCACCCTTCTGAGATTTCGAAGGGTCTTAAAGACTTAACAACTGTGGCAAGAAAGTGGGGCAAAATTCATTTAATAATTGTCTTGCTTAGCAACATAAATTTTGGGCTCAATTTTGGTCACAAGTCAAAAACTACCTGTATAAATTTAATGAAGTATATTATTTTATGCCATACTTCTTGTGCTTTACCTCTGAATAAACAGCAGGCAATACAAATATTAAATATTAATATTAATATTATGCCATCCTGATACATATTGCATAGCTTGTTTGAAGTGTTTATTTGATAATTGCTGTGTTATTTAATGTAGATCAGAATGTACAGCAGTATGCTGGAGTAAGGCCAGCATAGCAATCAGTGTTGTTCACTACAATGTTCCTTCACTTACTGGAAAAATTAAAGTCATATGGTTGGTTTCTGCTCCATGTGATGCCATTGAGCTCCAATAGTATCACATATTGCAAACCTCTGTATTCACAACAGAATTTGTGAGTTCAGCCAAACTATGAGATGCTGGAAGAAATAAATCCAGATTTTTAATTCCATTTTGGAAAACAGCTTTAGAATATTATTACAGTTGCACTTACTTAGCTTTCATAAAGATTATCTATATGGAAGCTTGAACAAAAAACAAGAATCTGGAAAGCACATAAAAGGATTGGCAAATAAAGAGACAAACCAAACATGTTTTAGTGTGGAAAGAATCATTTAAAAAAGTTACTTGAGGAGAAACCTTTCTTCATCATACTGCAAATCATTTGTGATCATACCAGATCATTTGTGATCTGGTAATGCCAAAGCCACGTACAGGTAGTCCTGGATTTACAACCATTTGTTTGATGACTGTTCACAGTTAAAACAGCACTGAAAAAAGTGACTTATGACCATTTTTCACACTTAAAACTATTGCAGCATCCCCATGGTCATGTGGTAGAAAATTGGATACTTGGCAACTGGGCCTTTTATTTATGATGGTTTCAGTGTCCTGGGGTCATGTGATCATTTTGCAACCTTCTGATAAGCAGTGGGGAAGCCAGATTCACTTAACAATTGTGTTAATAACTGCAGCGATTCACTTAACAACTGTGATAAGAAAGGTAAAATGAGACCAAACTCACTTAACTGCTGTATTACTTAGCAACAGAAATTTTGGACTCAATTTTGTCATAAGTCGAGGACTACCTGTATTGGCAGATTTGCCGCCTAACTGTTCAGCTACCTTACTAGTTTCAAGATTAGCTAATCACATTAAGTAGCAGTTTCATGGGTAAGCGAATAAAGTTTTTGTTTTGTAACAGAGGCTAGAACTAGGGATTATGTCTGTGTCTTCATTAATTTGCTCAGTATAGCTCCAAACTCCTGCATAGCTTATTTAAACTTGAGTATATTTTGAACAATCTATATGATTCAGTTTAGCTGCAGTGTGATCCAGATGCTTCAGTAGGTTGTCTATTTCCTCTTGTGAGGTACAAATCAATTCATGACTAGTTCTAGCTGAACCTGAACCTCCATTTCCCTAAGATGTGGTTCAGCACCTTTGCTCATATTGGCTTTCATAAATGGTCAACTCAAATATATCTTTAGATTTAGATAATTCTTTTTCTATTAGTTTGTATGAAAATGTTCAGACCTCCAATTTGAAACAGTATTTTTTCTAAGCAGATACTTACCAGTTACCATTATTATTTTCTGGTAACTATGTGATCTGATAACTTTTTGTTTACCATCTCGTCTCATTCCCATCCATTATTCCTATTACATCTATTGAGAATTGCAAACTTGCTCCTCAAAATAATTTCTGGTTCTTCTTTTATTATAATTCAATGAAACTTATTATGAATTATATCCAACTTAAGAATTTTTATTTCATATGTACCCATGGCTATCTAAATAATATGTCTAAATTCACATTTCTGACATATATTTTAGTTTCTTTCATTGTTAAATCTACAACTTTATTTTCTGTATATATTCATCAACTATACTCTACAAGATCAAATCATCTCATTTTGATTTATTACATTATTTCCTTTTGTCTTAGTTTCATAGACTCACAATATACCTATTTGTTATTTCACTAATTTATGCTCTTTACTATTGATTCCTCTTACATCTTTCATATGTTGTGTTTGTTACTAGATAAACTCATAGATATAGACTTTTGTTTTGATCAGTTAAGGTATTCTGATAATTGCAAATTAGAAAAGATATACAAGTAGACTTCAAATTACAATCATTTGTTCAATGACTGTTCAAAGTTACAATGGCACTGAAAAAAGTGACTTATGATTGTTTTCCACACTTATGTCTGTTGCAGCATGCCCATGGTCACAGGATAAAAATTAAGACACATGGCAACTGGCATGTATTTATGAAAATTGCTATGCGACCTTCTGATGAGCAAAGTCATTGGGGAAGCCAGATGCATGTAATAGCAATGTTATTAACTTAACAGCTGCAGTGATTACTTAATTGTGGTAAGAAAGGTTATAAAAGGGGGCAAAACCACATAACAACTGTCTTATTAGTAACAGAAATTTTGACTTCAATTGTGGTCATAAGTCAAAGATTACTTGTAGTTTTGGTTACCAGGTATAAATGTATCAATGCACATGCAGTGTTTCCTGATAATAGTCATGATTATACGTTTTGGTATATTTTAGCTACTATGTCACAAGAACAATCAACACTTTTCTAAGTGAAGCATGCTTTGCAAGCCAACAAACATGTTGACACCATCTCTCTCAGTTCTAAAGTATATGTAGTTTAGTAATGCATATTCGGGATGCATAACTTTGAAATAAAAATAGAGCTAATTGGTTTATGAAATGGGAATGGACAAACTGAAAATCAGAAATTGTACTATGGTAGTAATCGCAAGAGATTGTTGGATGTATATATTATGGATACTGCCTTGCCAATATCTGCCTATTTGCCAGTTGGTATAGGGTAAATTTCCTCAGTTTGGTGTTTTCCAGATGTGTTGGATTATTTCCAGCTATTGTTGGAGGAATAGCTAGTAATGAATGACTTGGCACAATACTTCAGAGACAAAGAGAGAGGGGAGGCAGCAAATGAGAAGCTGAAAGCATTTGGTTAAATGAAGGACTTTATTTTATATAACTCTTGCCTGACTCTTAGTGATTGCAAATACCACTTGGAACGAAACAAAAAACAAATGTTGAACTATGCTTGCAAATGAAATCAGAATATAATGTAAAACATTAAGAACTGGTGAGAGATATAATCATTTAAGTCTCTTTATAGAGAGTATTTACTGAACTGAGAAAAAAGCAAACATAGTAAGATTTGAGACTGCTGATTCCTGAGAAAACAGACTTCATTTTAGGAAGCTGGTTTAGCCAGCTGTGACATTTATAAAAGTGATTTAATTGTTATAAGAAATGATAAAAGGAAGAACTTATTAGCAATTTTTGTTCAAGAGATTGCCGCCGCTTGCTTGAGAACTTGGAAAATGGGAAGAATCTAGAGAGCCAGTTTGGTGTAGTGGTGGAGGTGCTGGCCTAAAAAGCAAGAGACTGAGATCTACTTAGACATGAAAGCTGGCTGGGTGACTTTGGGCCAATCCAAGGCTATTGTGGGAGAAAGCATGAGACAAGAATAACAGAATAACAGAATTGGAAGGAACTTCTAACTTCTTCTAGTCCAACCCCCTGGTCAACAGGAAACCCTATATCATTTCAGATGAACTGTTGTCCAATCTCTTCTTAAATTCCTTCAGTGTAGGAGCACCCACAACTTCTGGCAGCAAGTCATTCCACTGACTAATTATTCTGTCAGGAAATTTGTCCTTAGTTCCAGGTTGTTCTCTCCTTGATTAGTTTCCATTCACTGCTTTTTGTTCTACCTTCAGGTGCTTTAGACCACAGGTCACCAACCGGTGGTCCGCGGACCACTGGTGGTCCGTGAGAAAATTTTGGTGGTCCGTGGGCCCCCCCGGGCTGGAGAATTTGCATGGGGCCAAGCAAGCACTCATCTCTCAAGAAGCCTGGATGAAGTTTCGGCCCCATGCAAATTCTTGAGCCCGGACGAAGTTTCCCTCGCCGCTTCAAACGCTGGTGCCGCACTACAGCTGAGAGAAGCACTTGGATGGGCTTCTCGAGAGAGGAGTGTTTGCTCGGCCCCATGCAAATTCTCCAGCCCAGACGAAGTTTCCTGCGCCACTTCAAATGCTGGGAAACTTTGTCTGGGCTAGAGAATTTGCATGGGGCGGAGCAAACACTCATCTCTCAAGAAGCCTGGATGAAGGTTCGGCCACATGCAAATTCTTGCAAATGGTGAGGAAATCAGTCACAAACTGGGCAGGAGGCTATTCAGAGAGGGATGTGCCTGGGTCTCTTCTTCCCTCTCCTTAGATTCCCCCCTCCCGGCTTTCTTCCCTAGCCTGGTTTTAAGGGGAGGGGGAAGCAAGGTGCTTCCCCTTAAAATAGTTGCTAAAAGACTGCGAGGGGGGAGTGGATAGAGAACCCCCTCCATGATATCGACCGGCTCTCTGCCTCCCCAACCGCTTTGGAGCATTTTCTGTTGGGAAGCAAAGGACCTTGGTTGGAGGCAATGGGCATAAAATGCAGCAGCTCCAGACTGCACCAAGTTCTCAGACTGGTAGGCCCCCCCTCTCTCTCCGCTCCCCCAAGTCCAGAGGGGACTCCCCCCTGGGTTTCCTGGTTCACGTTTGTGAATCCTGGTTTTTTCTGGGTGGGGGAAGGAGAGATGTGTGTGTGTGTGCACGCGCGCGTGCGTGACGCACGCACGCACGCAATTGTTTCTGCTTGGTTTCGGGGCAGAGAAAACACCACTTACTACATTTTCATTTCCAAAAGAATCCAAGGTCTCTCCAGACCTGTTTAGTTTCTTTTCAGAGTCCCAAATCTTTTTTTTTTATTTTCTTACTTTGGGTT
>QLTV01002934.1:565832-568318 GCA_003457575.1 Thermophis baileyi | reverse complement strand
GGAGGGGGGAAGGAGGGAGGGTGAAGTGGGGAGGGGGGCGGACGGAAAGTAAAACCACAGGGGGGGGGGTCTGCGGGACTTAAAATTATGAATTAGGGTCCGTGGGATTTAAAATTATGAATTAGGGTCCGTGGGATTTAAAATTATGAATTTGGTGGTCCGCAGGATTTAAAATTATGACCTTGGTGGTCCCTGAGGTCCAAAAGGTTGGGGACCACTGTTCCCTCTAAGGTGCGCGGCTGCGCGGCCGCGCACGTCACAGGGAATCGCCGCGCAGCAGTTTTGAACTGCCGCGCAGTGATTTCCCATGTCAGAGGGAACGTTGCTGCGCGGCCGCGCACGTGACAGGGAATCGCCGCGCAGCAGTTTCAAACTGCCGCGCAGCGATTTCCCTTGTTAGAGGGAACGTTGTTGGGGACCCCTGCTTTAGACAATAGGTTGACCCCATTTTTGTGGCAGCCCCTTAGATTGGAACACTGCTATTATGTCACCCCTAGTCCTTCTTTTCATTAAACTAGACATATCCAATTCCTGCAATTCTTTATACATTTTAGCCTTTAGTCCCGCAATCATCTTTGTTGCTCTTCTCTGCATTCTTTCTAGAGCAGGGCTGTCAAACTCATGGCCTGCGGGCCGGATGCGTCATGCACTGGCCATGCCCACACCCAGTTTAGCAAAGGGGGGGAAAGTTCCAATGCGTCACGTGACGCCGCCGTGATGACGTGAATTTGGCACCCCTGTTCTAGAGTCTCAACATCTTTTTTATATTGTGATGACCAAAACTGAATGCAATATTCCAAGTGTGGTTTTACCAAGGCATTATAAAGTGGTATTAGCACCTCATGTAATCTTGATTCTATCCCTCTGTTAATGCAGCCTAGGACTGTGTTAACTTTTTTGGCAGCTGCAGCAGACTACTGGCTTTATTTAAGTGATTGTCAACTAGGACTTCAAGTTCCCTTGTTGTTACTGCTACTGAGCCTAGTATTACGTATTCTATACCTGTGCATTTGGTTTTTCTTGCCTAAGTGTAGAACCTTCTTTTCATACTATTGAATTTCATTTTGTTAGATACGGCCCAGTGTTCAAGTCTGTTGAGATTTTCTTTATCTTGAGCCTATCTTAGAGTGTTGGTTATTTCTGCCAGCTTTGTGTCATCTGCAAATTGGATGATTTCCTCTTCTATTTCCTCATCTAAATCATTGATGAAGATATTAAAGAGTACCTGGGTCTAAGACAGAGCCTTCGGGTACCCCACTGCTTACCTCCCTCCATTAAAGACTACATGTTGAGTGTGGTTGGTCAGCCAGTTAAGAATCCATCTGATGGTGATGCTGTCTGACCCACGTTTTTCTGTCTTATCTAGTAGTAGATTGTGGTCTACTTTATTAAATGCCTTACTGAAGTCCAGGTAAATTATATCCATAGAATTTCTCTGGTCCACTAATTTTGTCACATTGTCAAAGACTGCAGTAAGGTTTGCCTGGCACGATCTGTTTTTGACAAACCCATGTTGAATTATGATTATAACTTCTAGGTGTATGCAGATTTGTTGCTTGATTATCTTTTCCAGAATCTTACCAGGTATTGATGTCAGTCTGATAGATCTGTAGTTTCATGGATCCATTTATTTTCCTTTTTTGAAGATGGGAACTATATCAGCCCTTTTCCAGTCATCTGGAAGTTGCCAGGTGTTCCAGGATCTTTCAAAGATATGGTTCATTGGTTCTGAGATCACATCTGCCAGTTCCTTCAAAACCTTGGGATATAATCCATCGGGACCTGGTGGTTTGAACTCCTCTAGAGCAGATAGGTGTTCTTTTGCCATTTTCTTGCTTATTTTGACTTGCATTCTAATCTGCATTTTACAGGGGTTCTTTTGTATGAATTGGACTGGTTTTTCCTTTTGTATAAAGACAAATGCAAAAAATGAGTTAAGCAGTTCTGCTTTCTTCTGACTGCTGGTCATCTTCTTGTCATTTTCTCCCATTAATGGACCAGTTGTTTCCTTGACTTTTTTTTCTTGTTTTTTGACATGTTGAAAGAAGCTTTTTTGTTATTTTTGACTTTTGTCGCAAGCCTTAGTTTATTTTGAGCCTTAGCTTTTCTGATTTCATCTTTGCAGGTTCAGGCTATTTGCTGATAATCTGCTTTAGTTATGTGCCCTTCTTTCCACTTTTTATACTTGTCCTTTTTGTCTTTATTAGATATTAGTATATTTCCTACCTTGAATATGTATGTGCATAATAAAATATAATATTTCCTTTCTTCTTTCCTCTGGAGAAGAGTTGCCTGAGAATACTTTGTAATTGTTCATATGTGTATGTGTGTGGGTGCACATATTGAGAAATTAGTCTAAGAAACTCATCATTTTTTACAATTTTGCCTCATTTTTTTCCATTACATAATTCTGAGATTTTGAAGTATTCTATGTGAGAAGGTAGCATTAAAACACGTGGTTGCAATACCCTTGTTCCTTGGCTCTA
>QLTV01002934.1:535832-560832 GCA_003457575.1 Thermophis baileyi | reverse complement strand
TTGCTGAGATTGAAGAAACTAATTGGATAAGGTTTCAAACCAAAAAAATAAAAAGTCCACTTGCCATGACTCAACTTCCAAACAATAAACATTGTTTTCAGGATCTCCTAATGAAAGTCTAGAATGAAGCATTTCATTTCCCACAATGTCCAGAAGCGACATGTTTCCCTTGTGGGAAATTGAAATGGTATTTTAATTGTTTAAGGGGAATATATATGGCAAACATCAGACAGAGACCCTGCTAAAGTGCTTTGCCATTAGCAACTGCTCAAGAACAAGGTAGATTACAGAAAACTTGTGAGGCTTGTGCTGCTAACCATGTATAGATACAACGTATTTCTGTAACTGTCAAACTCATAACCTATGAAAATAAATTATCAGATGATCAATTTTTTATGAAGCAGAATGACCTGGTTACCTCATTGCCAAAAATGTCTTTGTACATGAAATTATTTTCAAGAACCCATCATATTATCACTGCCTTAAAATATTATGTAATATTTAATTATAGAATTATTTTACAGGCAAGTTTGCCTCATATGTAAGAGCAATAAATAATGATTGCATGAAAGTGTAAGGTAGATTTAAATTAACATTATTTGTCTCAGTAAATTGATACTAGGCCTCAGTTGATCTGAACCTTCTTAACATGGTCTTATTCTAAAATATGCCATGTTTATCCCAGGACTTCTTCCCTGCTCCTGCAAGACACTCAGAAAGTTTATCTTATATAGCAGAGATAGTTTTTTGGATAACATGGTTGTCACCAAAATGCATGTCACAGCCACTTACAACCTAAATCTTCTGGCAATTTGCCAAACATTGGAGCACTTTGATCTTAGGAGATGTCAAAGGTAAAATATGTGTATACCAATACTGGGAATGTTACTGAAATGTGATCAACATCTGTCAGAACCAACTAAGCCGCAAAGCTTCTTTACCTCTTTATTCTGGATATTTTCTTACAATGTATTGTAGTTATCATTTCATCCTCGCCTCTCTGTCTGCTATAACAGGAAAACCTTCATCTACATTCCCTATATATCAGTAAACTGAAAGTCTTCAGATTAACACTATCATAAACAAGAAATGTTTTGGATTATAAAAATACTTCTATGATATGAGTCAATGCTATCTGAATACTGAAGATTCCAGATTTGAGAACTATAACAATATAATACGTTCTCAATGTCAGAATACAGGACCAGCACTTTTGTTTGGCTTGCTCTGTAGTGCTCTCAGTTTAGCCTATGCTAATTTTTTTCCTTGCATTTAAGAACACTGGGTTAAAAGAACAGAAATCTGAGCACAGTTTTTATAAACTTTCTTTATTAAAACATCACTGAAAGTGACTGACCATCCCAATTTTACTTCTGCACCATGGCAGTACAGTAGTCCTTTCCACAAGGCATGATTTATCCCCAAGTACCCCAAGATTTATTCTTTTTGGGTAAAAAGGAATCAGGGCAATAGCTCTTTATGCTTGCAATCTTGTTTACTGCCATAGCAAGGGCTTGCTTCTAGGATCATGAGTAAATAAATGTCTATATATGGCAAATCATGTAAAATACTATGAAGAAATTACTAGGAATAGCACTTTCTAACTGGTAACATGTTAATTAAATTTCAGAAGAGTAAATCTGAAAACCTGAAAAAGATGGTTTTCTTGAATCTGAGCATAACCTTAAATCAGTGGTTCCCAAAGTGGGCGGTACCGCCCCCTGGGAAGCGGTGGGATAACTTAGGGGGGCGCTAAGAGGCAAGGGTGGTGGCAGGGGGGCACTAAGAGGGGCAAGGGGGGCGGTAGGTGGTTCGCCATACCGGTAGTGACAGCCTGAGGCCGGCAGAGCTCCATAGGTGCATGCCCCGACGCTTCCCGGCCCGCAAAGGTCCCGGAGCCGAAGCCAGGAAGGCGAGAGGGGTGATGGCACCGCCCCCTGGGGGGCGGTGGGATGACTTAGCGGGGCGGTAAGAGGCAAGGGTGGCAGCAGGGGGGCAGTAAGAGGGGCAAGGGGGGCAGCGGCAACCGCGTTCCGGCAGCATCGCGTCCCCTGTCATGTGCCGTCCGGGAGCGCGGTCTCTGGGCTGGCGGGGGCCTTGGCGGGGCAGGCAGAAAGTGGAGAGCCGGCAGATGGGCGTGCCGGGCGGTCTCCGAGCCTTGCCAGGAAGGTAAGCCGAGTGACGGCTGGGCCAACGCGCTCCCCCCGCCCCTCGCTCCGGCCGTCTCCTGGGAAGTTCGTGGGAAGTGGCTGCGGGCAGAGCTGGGCAGGGCGGAGCCGCCGGTGCAGCAGTGCCCGGCAAGGAAGGGCCCCGCCAGCCCGAAGACCACGCTCCCGGACGGCACATGACACAGAATGCGACACTGCTGGATCATGGTTGCCGCCGCCGTTGCCCCTCTCGCCTTCCCGGCTTCGGCTCCGGGACCTTTGGTGCGCGTCGGGGCGCGCACCTATGGAGCTCCGCCGGCCCCAGGGTCCACCGGGCTCTGGGCTGGCGGGGGCCTTGGCGGGGCAGGCAGAAAGTGGAGAGTTGGCGGATGGGCGTGCCGGGCGGTCTCCGAATCTTGCCAGGAAGCTAAGCCGAGTTGTCGAAGAAAGACAGACAGACAGACAGAAAGAAAAATGGTAGTGTGAGGAAGGAAGAAAGAAAGATGGAAGGAAGGAAGGAAGACAGAAAGAAAGGCAAGAAAGAATGTCTTGTCAACCAATTTCTGTCTTCCTTAATGTCCATGCAACGCTGCTATGTTAAGGAAGCACTTGTTCTTTTAGTATATTGCCTGGATCTAGATTGAAAATTACTTTCATGTGATCCAGCTGGGGTCCACCCCGCCCCCAAAAGTATTGTAGGAATAGACAAGGATGAATAGGATGTTTTCTTAGAGGAAAAGGAAGAAGAGGAAGAGGAAGGAGAGGGAGGAGGAGGAGGAGGAGAAGAAAGAAAGAAAGAAAGAAAGAAAGAAAGAAAGAAAGAAGAGAGGAGGAACGAGGAAGGAGGAAAAGAAGGAGGAAAGGAAGAAGGAAAGGAAGAAAGATTATGACCACAATTGAGCCCAAAATTTTGGTTGCTAAGCAAGAGCATTGTTAAGTGAGTTTCACCAGATTTTACAAGTTGGCCACGCCCACCTGACCACCAAGCTATGCCCATCTGAAGGGGGTGGGGGTGGGGGGCACTGAGGATGAGTTTGTAGCACCAAGGGGGCGGTGGACTGAAAAAGTTTGGGAACCACTGCCTTAAATGTTTTATGTTTCAGTGACCCAGAGATACTATTACTGAATTATTTGCTTAATTTGATAATTTTACACATACTAAGTATGGTGGGACAAATAGAAATAATAATTGTAGAAAATTAGACATAATTTTCCAGACTGAACAAAGTATTAGAAACAGCCTTTTCTAAGCTGGGGCCCTCCAAGTGTGTACTTTTGCATTTCCCCTGTTTGACTGGTTCTTCTGAGGAACACAGAATTGGGAAAGAAGACAAAGATTGCACAAATTTTTTTAACCAAGCTGAATTTCTGAGGACAATCATCAGGTTATATCAATTGCTTCATCTCAAGATGAGAGATAAGCACACCAGATTATACTTCTGGAGGCCTGTTATTTAATAGTAAGCATTGCTGAAACATTTTAATGTTAAAAATGGCATGATTTATTGAGATAACTACTCTAACATAATAATGTCTTCAGTCAAGTCAAATTACTAGGTTACCCAGTTTAGATTTATTTACAGGCTAACTGGCAGCAGATTTCCAAGATTTTAGAACAGAGCCTTTTTAAACATTTGGGTACATCAAACATTGGATCTTGCCCTTTTTATCTCTAAAGCATGTTGTACTTCATTTGCTTCAGTTTTCAATATCATTTGGCTAATCAGTTTGGAATATCTTATGAACTTGTACATTTGATTTCCAGCAAAATTCTAAACTTTTTTAGAATTCTTGAATTTGATATGAGATTCTACGATTTGTTTTATGGTAATTAAATTAAATGCAAGAACAAATGATACAAACTAGAAGCAGTTATCTAAACCACTTGCAATTGTAATGTGTATGTTTAGTTGAAACATGTCCTTAATTGTAATAGCATTAACAAGCTAGTAGTGGAAGATCAGTGTTATTCTTTTCTGTACGACTTTTCAATAACCCCAGAAATTTCAAGTCATGAGAATCTCAACCTCTCTGAAGATAATTATTCTTCATATCTTGAATTATAATTCCTAATCTGCTGGGTCTTCTGGGCCATCCAGATGCTGATAATCAAGGAGGGCCAGTTTGGTGTACTGGTTAATAGGCTAGCCCCAAACCCAGGAAATTGTGAGTCTGAATTCTGCTTTAGGCACAGAAGCCAAGTGAGTGTCTTTGGGCCAGCCATGGTCTCTCAGCCCAACCCACCTCACAGCATTTTTGTTGTTGTGGAGAAAATAGGAGGAGGAGGGAATAATATGTATATTTTCCAACTTGAGTTACTTACAAAATATTAAACGTGGGATGAAAGTTTAATAAATAAATACATTACTGTTGTAATTCCTTCCTTAATTTAAAGATTAAGAAGCACATGGATTTTGAATAGTTATGAAATATAATGCCATACACATCTAATTATGTATTATAAAATATTATTTTTAATGATATTTTATGTTTGTTGCTTATCTGCCTATACTTTTCTATATGAGCCTGATTTTCTTAGCTGCGCAACCTATTTTTTAAACATTTTTCAAAATATATAATAATAAAATGGAAGCCCATATAGACATAAAATGATAAAAATCATGGTGATTACAGATGGGTATGATAATCCAACAATTGCTGCTATAACTCATTTTTGTCCATTTGTTGTTCTCTCCAGAAACTGGGACAACTTTGTCATGGAACAGACTCCCCATGACAGGATCTTGAGGTGTTAATTGGACAGCAGGCAGTTGTGCTAAATGTTTCCAGCACCATGTGTGAAGGGACTCAGAAATATATTAATTTTAGAATAGGCACATAGAAAACTGTAGGACTGAATTGAGCTATACTGAAATCAAATGAGATCAATGGACGATTCCAATAGGAAATAACAATTGTTTGTGCATAGAAGATGGCTTTTTTTCTGGTACCATCTAATTGTCGTTCAATTATTTTTGGCAGCACCATTCATGACTAATCTTCCTACAGTATTGGTGTAATATCTAAAAGAAATGAATAACATTATTGTAAAAGCATGAAGGAGGCATCTTAAATATTAACGGAGCACCCATCTTCATTTTATAGGACCCAGCTCATTTATCTCTACTTAAATCTACTTTGCCTGCAAAAAGGCAAAGAAGATACCAAATGTGAATACTTCAGGAAAGATCTTCCCTGTCTCCCCTCACCCCCAAATCCACAATATTTCTGTGAATATGTGATTTCTTGTCTTGTAGAGCCAATTTTCAAATAATACCTTGATCAGCTATTGTGCACTAATAAATTGGGTAAAATAACAAGTTAGCAATCTGACTAATTCCAATAATTCTCTAAAATGCATTTCAAAAGCTTCCAAGGGTGTTGTTCTGATATCAGTGCAGAATAGCTGTGAATGTTGTTTTAATTTCCATTACTGAGAAATTTAATCTTATTTGAGAAGCAAATGCACAAAGGCAAGAAAAGTAAGGCTGTCAAATTGAATAGATTTATTTCTAGTGTTTATCGGTTTGCAGATTTTGCTGCAGCAACTCTAGACTTGTGGCCCTTAAACATAAGATTTTAAACTCCTGGTTTTAACCTCCTGGTAAACAAACAAACAAACAAACAAACAAACAAACAAACAAACAAACAAACAAACAAACAAAGTTGTGCTTGGCTACCAATAACACATGCCGTACCAAATGCAATTTTATTATAGTTTGTAGGGTGAAGTGGATGGAGTTGTCTTGCTGTATGTAACCTAGTTTTGGAAGAAATGTTCATCTGGGTTCAGTTCCAAGTGGGAAGAAAGACACTGGAAACATGGAGGCTGCTTGAAAGGATGGTTTAACGGTGAAGCTGAACCACCAAGCACGTGTGATTCTGGGTAGAAGACCACATGGAGTGGAGAGTGAGATATATTTGTACCCTCTCTTGGGCCTTGCAAGAAATGTATCCTATTGGTTGTCAGATTCCCAGGGGGCTATGCGGAGGTCCAGCTAACCTTGTAGGTTGTCTGTGTTCCAGGCTTGGTTGAATCTTGCTGGGTGATGATGTAATGAAGAGGGTTGTGTTCTGAAAGGGTGTTGGGCAATTCCTATTATGGCTTAATGGCTTTGTCCTGGTTTGGATCTTGAGTGAGGGGTAATCCTATCACCCTGGAGCTGAAGGCCTTTTGTCTTGTAGATCGGATGGCCCAGTCTTTCTGGGGCTATTAACAAAGGTGGGGGCTGCTTTCCAATGTTTCTCCTTTTCTCATCCAGGGAGGTATAATATTCTGCCTTTCTAATATTTCCTAGAATATTTCATTCTTCTAGGAGAGGGGTGGGTGCTAACTTTCTGCACTAGCATTTTTATTTTTCCTCCCAAAGGGCATAACTGTCTATTCTCCATCGTGGGAGGAGCCAGCAGTCAGGATGGATTGTCCTCGCCCGTCAGCAATGAGGACCGAGTCTTATTTGTTTGTAGCCAGATCCGCCCCCTGGTTACCCAGTTCTGACTCGTCCTCGGCAGAATTGGACGCGGTGTTTTTGCTCCATCCCAACTGCTGGTTCCAATGGTCAGAGTGGTTTTCATGAGTGAACTTCTTTGGTGGGCGAGGAGACAGCGTGGCATTGACGCAGCGGCTTGTAGTCCAGTCTGCCACGCGGGAGGACGGCCCTAGCCCCCCCGGCAGGCGCCTTTTTTCAGCGGCAGCGGTCTGCAGATATCAGCTGTTAGTTGGGGGACTATTGGATACTGCTACCGACTTGCGATCCCCTGATCGCCCCAGGCGATTCGGCCGCGAGGGCTCGCCACCCTCTTGCTGTGTCTCTGCCCAACTCCAACTTAAACAGCGTGCTTCAGGCGCGGGGAGCTCAATCGCCGCTGGAGCGTTCGCTCACAGCCTCCCCTTTCAAATCCGGCCGCATTTTGGCGCCTTCACAGGGCTGAGCTTGCCGCCGCTGGAGCGTTCGTTCGCGGTTTTCCCCCCCAACACTTTCAGGTGCGGGGAGTTCAATTGCTGCTGGAGCGTTCGCTCGCAGACTCCCCTACAACTTCAGCCGCTTTTTGGCGCCTTTGGCCGGTGGGGACCTTCACCGCTGGAGCGTTCGCTCATGGTTTTCCTCTTTCGCCGGCGGCATACGGCTCTAGCGCTTGCGCCTCTCATGAGCCTTCAAGGCTGCTTCAGCTGTGGGGGATCTGGCCTCGGTGGTTGAGAGACACTCCCCCCTCCTCTGAGGGTGACATATTGCTGGCTTTCTGGGGGCCGCACTTCAGCCGTGCGAGGTTCAGGCCTGGGCCTTTTTTCTCCCATTCTGACTGGGTGGCCATTTTGTTCTCAAAATGGCGGATGAGACCTCGTCCCATGCTCACAAGCCGAGTGGCAAGCGGCAAAAGAAGTCAGATAGGATCGTTGCAGAGTATGACCCTGCTGATTCCTCTCACCATTCCTGGGGGTCTAGATCAGGCTCTAGAGCCTCTGAGAGGGCTGAACAATGGAGGGATCGGGCCCTGCAAGAGATCTACACCAGGGCAGCTAAGGCTCATTTACCTCAGCAGACAGGCAGCCCCGAGGATTTGGGCAATGATCCTTTGGCATTTGATGCCCCGACCTTACCCAGGGCTAGCCCTGACCTCTGGGGCCCTGCGGGCCTAGGCACAACAGCAGTTCCCCAGGCTCAATCCTTGGGCCTGCCAGGCCCCGATCCCAGGCTCCAGTCTGTTGCCCCTGCAACCCCTGATCTCTCCTTGCCTCTGGATCAAGCCAGCCTTCAGCTATGGATTGCAGAGGCAGTCCAGAGGAGCATTACTGCTAATCTGCAGTCCCTGGCTTCCTCCCTGCCGCATCGCAAGGGCGAGGGTTCGATTCCCCGCCACGTGGCAATACTGGGCACCAGCGCCGGAGCAGTTGAGGAGGATGATCTCTCTGATGTTTCTGAGGCAGCTAGCCAGGCAGATTGGCACGCATCGGCGGAGGAGTACTCCTGGGAACTTTCTGAGGATGAGGACGTGGCCTCGGAACAACCGGCCTCCTCGGGGTTATTCCCCCCTGGCCTTTTTAAGTCCCTCCTAGCGAAAGCTAAGGCAGCAGCGGGACTAGAGGTCCCTGCTACTCAGGAGTCTCTGGGTGATCAACAGGTAGACCCCCTGTTTTCCAAAGTCACACCGGCCTTGGATTTTGTGCCGGCTCCACCCCTATTTCTGGATACAGTAAAGAGGCAGTGGTCCAATCCAGCTTCTGGGCCCTCTCCATCTGCTATAGAACGCAGGTTCTTCAATGTCGTTCCTGCTTTGGCGGATCTCCTCGACATCCCTTCAGTTGACCCTCCAGTGTTGACTCTGCACGTGCTAGCCACTATGCCAGAGGAGTCGGAGGAGGTTCTCAAGCCCGAGGATAGGAAGATGGAACAAGCTCTGATTCGGGCTCACCAGGTGGCAGCCTGGGTCCATAAAGGCTTCATCTACCTCCTCCTTCGCCCGGGCGTCTCTCATCTGGCTCAAGCAGATTCAGGAACACCTTCCTGCTTCCAACCTGCGGGCGCAACAGGACCTGAACAAGGTCTTTGCGGCCTGCCAATTCCTCTCCGACTCCTCCTTGCATTTGTCCAGTTTCGCTTCTAAAGCATTAGCAGCTACCACGGTAGCCCGGCGCATGCATTGGTTGAAGCAGTGGCCCGCCGATACCCGCCACAAGTGGCGCTTGGCCTCTGGACCCATCAAAGGAAGGCATCTGTTCAGGGAGTCGATTGAGCCCATACTAATCGAATCCCGTGACAAGCGGAAAATCCTTCCCTCGATTTCCCGCAAGGGTTTCCCGCGGCAGCCTCCCTACTTCCGGCGGCCCTTTCAGCAGCCTGACCAGGGCTCCAGTTTCTCCCGGGCCCCAGGTAAGTTCGGGTTCCGATCGCGCCCCACCCAGGATCGGGCTGGGAGGGGGAAACAGTTTAGGAGATCATTCCGCGGAGCCTCCAGCGGTCGTCCCGCTAGGAGGGAGAAGTGGTGATTTTTCGGACATCCCCATTGGGGGTCGCCTAGGTAGATTCACATCCTGCTGGGCCTCTATCACCACCGATTCCTGGGTGCTAGACACCATCTGATATGGCCTTTCTCTTGAATTCCTCTCCCTTCCCCCGAGGTTTTTTCTTAGGTGTCCCACCTCCACGGTCCCTTCAAAAAGGGCACTCATGGATGAAGCGGTGCAGCACCTGCTGGACATTTGGGCCATCCAGCGGGTGCCCCTTGACCAACAGGGTCAGGGGTTTTATTCTATCCTTTTTGTGGTTCCTAAAGCCTTGGGGGGGGGGGTTGGAGGGCAATTTTAGACTTAAAGCGTCTGAACTCGTACCTAAAGTATAGGAAGTTCAAGATGCACTCCCTGCACTCCATTTTAGCCTGTATTCATCAGGGAGATTTTATGGCCTCACTGGACTTGACTGAAGCCTACCTGCATATCCCCATTGCACATCAACACCGCAAATACCTGAAGTTTTGCTATGCAGGTAGACACTTTCAGTACCGGGCCCTCCCATTCGGGCTCTCTTCGGCCCTGAGGGTGTTCACAAAAGTCCTAGCGGTCCTAGCAGCCCACCTCCAGACCTTATCGATCAGGGTCCAATGTTACCTAGATGACATCTTGGTGCATGCGCCTTCTAAACAACTCGCGCTTCGGCACCTCCAGGTAACTACCGCCACCCTGCGTGACCACGGCTTTTCCATCAATATTGAAAAAAGCCACCTTTCCCCTTCCACCTCAATTGTCCACCTGGGAGCTGTAATCGACTCCCGGGCATGTATGGTTTTTCTCTCTGAAGAGAGGCAGGTTAGCCTTAGGGAGCTCGTGTCCCAAGTACAACGTGAGGCCTCTTCTCCTTTGTCGGTCTTGTCTACTCTCCTGGGGAAGATGGTTTCCAGCCTGTCCATCACCCCTTGGGCGCGACTTCATTCTTGGGAACTACAGTGGTTCCTCCTTCCCTTTCAGAACGAGGGTCGCGGGTCCTCGTGCCACAGGTCCAGCTCCCGTCAAGGGTTCAACGTTCCCTCAATTGGTGGCAGTCTCCAGCCATTGCCAAGGGCTCCCTCTTCATGGTTCCAGCCACTATTACCATCACAACGGACGCAAGCCTTACCGGGTGGGGTGCCCATTGCCAGGGTCACATGGCTCAGGGGCTTTGGTCGGCGGTGCATGCCAGGTGCTTCATCAACTGGCTAGAGCTGCATGTGTTATCGTTGGCCCTCAGACAGTTCCATCGTCTGGTGTCGGGCCACCATGTGTTGATCTTAACCAACAACATAACGACAAAGGCGCACATCAACTGCCAGGGGGGCACCCGTTCATGAACCCTTATGGCCGAGGCGCTGAGGCTGGGGCTGTGGGCGGAGTGTCATCTCCTCTCCCTGTCGGACTATATCTCCGTGGTTGCCAACGTCCAAGCGGACTGGCTGAGTCGCTCGACGGTGGACCAAGCTGAGTGGCGTCTGGACCCGTCAGTGTTCCGTTCCATCTCCAACAAATTTGGGTCCCCTCTAGTGGATCTTTTCGCAACCCCGGAGAATGCCCAGCTCCCGAGGTTTTTCTCCCGCTTTCCCGCCCGGGGCGTGGAGGGGGTCAATGCGCTTCGGAGCACCTGGCCGCCTGGCCTTCTTTATGTCTTTCCCCCTCTTCCCACACTGACCCAGGTAATTCGGAAGATGCTCCAGGAGCAGGCGGAACTGGTCCTACTTGCTCCCTACTGGCCGAGACAGCCCTGGTTTGCGGACCTCAGGGCTCTTTCCGTAGCGGATCCCTGGAGATTCCCCATCTCTCCTGCTCTTCTCAGTCAGGGGTCGCTGGTTCACCCGGACCCTCAGTGGTGCCAGTTGACCTCCTGGCGCTTGAGCAGGGCAGCTTGAGTTGCCAGGATTACGATCCGGACGTGATTTTGACCATCCAGGCATCCCGCAGACTGTCCATGGAACGGATCTACTCAACTACGTGGAAATCTTTCTGCGCCTGGTGTACTTCCCAGGGCCTATCCCCGCTCCGGATTCCGTTGCCTAAGATCCTGAAATTCCTGTAGCTGGGACTTGCCAAGGGCCTTTCGCCTAACACTCTTCGGCGCCAGGTGGCAGCCCTGTCATCGGTCCTGTCATGTGGCCACTTTGGTTCCCTCTCACAGTTCCCCACTGTGCGTCGTTTCCTCAAGGGGGCCTCAAACCTACGACCCCCGGTGGTCCACCGGTTCCCCACCTGGGACCTTCCCAAGGTCCTGAATTCCCTTACTGGTCCTCCGTACGAGCCCCTTGTTGCGGAGAAAAATAATTAGAGGCAAAATGAATCTTGTTTCCATGCTCTCAATCCTCAAGAATAAGACCGGAGGCCAGGAAAGAATAAAAGTAATGTACAAAGAAAAAACAAAGAAAAAAAATAACACATGCGCAGTACAGGTATCACATGAGAACTGCATATCAGTGTACAGTGTTGTTTCAGAATAAGAGTCCAGCTGACAAGTAAATATGAACGTAGTGACACCCCTGAGGGAGGCCTCTCTCAGGCACCTGTCCTTTAAGGTGGCCTTTTTGTTGGCGATTACGTCCGCTCGCAGGATTTCGGAGCTGTCAGCGCTCTCCATCCTAGATGACCTGTGTATTTTTCACCGTGACAAGGTGGTGCTTCGGCTGGACCCATCCTTCCTGCCAAAGGTTAATTCGGCCTTCCATCGGGCGCAGGAGCTGGTGCTACCCTCCTTTTGTTCCAATCCTGTTCATCCCTCTGAACGGCGGTGGCATACGTTGGACATCCGAGCGGACTCATCCCTTCAGGAAGACGGAGGCTCTTCTTGTGGCCTTTTTGCCCTGATCCTTGGGCCTCAAGGCTTCCTCGACATCTATCGGGCGCTGGGTCAGGGGCGCCATCGCCAAGGCCTATGAGCTGGCCGCGCTTCCATGCCCTGCTGGTATTACAGCGCACTCTACCCACAGTGCCGCTACTTCGGCCGCCTAGGCGACCTAATGTTCATTGGAGGAACTGTGCCATGCCGCTACTTGGGCCTCTCCTTCCCAATTTATACGGCATTATAGGATAGACAAGTACGCGTCAGCTGACGCCGCCTTTGGCCGTAGGGTGCTACAGAGGGTTGTTGAGGCTTCTACCTAACCTCCGATTGTGCCCTCCCACTGGGACTACAAGCTTTGGTATGTCCCATCCTGACTGCTGGCTCCTCCCACGATGGAGAAGGGGCGTTGGTCTTACCTGATACGCCTCTTCTCATCAGGAGGAGCCAGCAGTCAGTCCCGCCCTTTATTCGGCCTGGCTCTTTTTCTGGACTCCATGGCTCCTCGGGTCTCCTTCCTGGCCGCTACAGCTACGTTGCCTGGATGTTGGACTTTCTCTTGCTTATGAACCAGTCTCCACACAGTTGGGATGTGAGCTCACCCGTTGGTGGGTGCACCTTTCTTCTTTCGCCGCGCCGAGTCTTCTGTTCGGATTCGTCAGAACTGGGTAACCAGGGGGCGGATTCAGCTACAAACAAATAAGACTCGGTCCTCATTGCTGACGGGCGAGGACAACCCATCCTGACTGCTGGCTCCTCCTGATGAGAAGAGGCATATCAGGTAAGACCAACGCCCCTTCCTTTGTAAAGTATTTGGTTCTGCTGGGCTAAGTATATATCATCTTGAAATCTTGCAATTTTTTTATTTTTTTGGCTGAGATAAGAAGACAAATATTATATCTGAGCTAAATGGCAACCACTAAATATACACAGTGGCTTCTATATACAATATTAAAATGTTCTAAGTACTACTTATATAAAATAGCATGAAATACCTGTCTCAAAATTCACTCAAAAACAATGATATTCAATCAATAATTTAATTACAGTAGTCCTTGATTTACTATCACAATTGAGCCCAAAATTTCCACTGCTAAGCAAGATAGTTGTTAAGTGAGTTTTGCCCCATTTTATGACCTTTCTTGCCACAGTTGTTAAGTGAATTACTGCAGATGTTAAGTTAGTAACACATTAAGTGAATCTGACTCCCCCATTGGCTTTGCTTATCAGAAGGTCGCAAAAGATGTTCACATGATCCTAGGACTCTTCTCCATAGTGGTGGAGATAGCATCCAGGAATGGGTTAACTCCGTCTGTCAGCTAATTGGACTGAGTCTGCAAGTTGTGATGACACGCCTCTTCTGCTTGCGTCCCCAGCTTTTAAACTCAGTCTTAGCAATAGCAATAGCACTTAGACTTATATACCGCTTTATAGTGCTTTACAGCCCTCTCTAAGCGGTTCACAGAGTCAGCATATTGCCCCCAACAATCTGGGTCCTCATTTTGCCCACCTCAGAAGGATGGAAGGCTGAGTCAACCTTGGCTTGGACAAGATGAGCTTTTTCTGGCTTACCATTCCTGAATGCTTTCAACACCAATTCTGCATTTCTTCCAAAACCACAACATCGTTGCTGCGGCTCCCAGCTTCAGCTGGTCGAGCCGCTCGCTTTATTCCAGCGCGAAGGGCTTTTAGCCCGATTCCGCTGAGGGCCACGTGGGCGGCGATCGGACTGCCGGATGGCAGATCTGACAGGGCAACGCTCATGAGCATAGCTCCGAACCATTGACCCAGGGCTCAATAACTACAGCCCCTTTTTGGCCTGATCGCATCAGAGCTGCCAAATGGCAGCAGAGACGAGGCAGCGTGCATGAGCATAGCTCCACAGTGCTAGCCCTGGGGTGAGACGAAGAATAGCCGACACACCATTTTGAAGCCGCAGGAGCACGTTTTGGCGGGGTGAGTAACATGGATCCCCGCCGCATAGCTGAGTCCCCCCAATCTGTGCCACAGCCTCCCCTAATATCCGGAGGCATTCTAGCCCCTGCCTGCACTCCGGACACGCTAGATAGTGCCAGGAACTTTGAGGCTCTTACAGCGGCAGGGCCCCAATTGGGCGAGACTGCTCGGCTAAGTCATCTAAAATGGTGGCCACATCTGCCGATGGCGCTGCCCTCAAGGCGAGAAACCCGGCGCTATCTGCCACAGGCGAAAACGAAGATGCAGGGCCCTCGAGATCGAGGCCTGCAAAGAAGAGGGCAGCAACTGAGCCTCGTTCAAGCAAAGCCCAGAACGCCTCTAGAACCACAGAACGGGAGGCCAAACAGAGACATAAGGCCATTGAGAGAGTGATAGCTAAGGCCCAGAAGGTGATGGTTAAGAGGACAAGTCTTCAGTCTGTGGAGCCGGCCTACTCCAGCTCATTTACTCACAGCAATTGGGCCTTCCTGACCTTCAGGATGAATTACATGTGGCAGCATGGTCCCCAGATGGCGCTATGGAGCAGCCTTCAGATCTGCCCGGCAACAGTGAGTTGTTCTTCGGCTCACTGGCAGACCCTAGGCCTCCAGTGCCTTCCTGGGAGCAGCCTGCATGTCAGAGGTTTTCCCCTGCTGAGGCAACATTCACATCCACCGCTGCAGGCCTTCACTCGGAGGAGTGATTAGAGCCTCAAATCCCGGCCAGTATGGGAGCTTTGATCTCCGAGGCCATCAGGCAAGGGATTGCAGCCGGATTACAACAGAGGGCAGCATCGGTGGTTTCTGACCTACCCAGGTCCCAAGGTCACCATCAGGGGCACCACCTTTCCGGGGATCTTACCCCCTCCGGAGCAGGAATACTCCCCAGCCTCTTCCAGCCAGGTATCGTTGTCGGGAGAGGAGACACAATGGCACCTAGACCTTTCAGACGATGAGGGCTTAATGCCTGACCAGCCTGCATTTGTAGGTCTTTTCCGGCCTCCGCTGTTTAGATCTTTGCTCTTTAAAGCAAAGAACACTGCTCATCTGAGTACCAATCAGACGACTCAAGAGGCTGCAGCAGGGTTGGCAGATCCTGCAAACTCACTCTTTACTGAACCTACTATAGAGACAGAGGTGGTCCCCACTCCCAGGCTATTCCTGGACATAGTGCAGAGGCAGTGGGCCTCTCCTGGGACAGGGCCCAATCCCAGCGGTCTGGACAGACGTTTTTATAATAGGGGCCCAGACCTTACCAATGCCCTTCAGGTTCCAACGGTTGACACCCCTGTAGTGGTATTGTCTTCCCCCTCTGTCATGGCAGGTTCCCCGGAGGACTCCCTCCAACCTGAGAACAAAAGGGAGGAGCTGTCGCTGGTGAAGGCCCACCAGGCGGCCGCATGGGCCGTCAAGGCATCCACAGCTGTCTCATTTTTTAATAGAGTTTCACTGCTCTGGCTGAGGCACCTGCAAGAAAGGCTACCAGCTGCTGACACAAGGTCCCATCAAGACCTTAATAAATTAATGGCGGCAATGAAATTTTCTGCGGACGCCACGCTGAATGCGGTGAGATTCGCAGCCAAATCCATCAGCTCATCCTGTGGCTCCGCCAGTGGCAAGCGGATGCCAGGACTAAGTGGAGGCTGACGTCTGCCCCGTTTTCTGGGGATAAATTGTTTGGGGACTCCCTGGACCCTATTCTAATCAAGTCCAGGGACAAGCGCAAGATTCTGCCATCCATGTCCCGGAGAGCGGACTCACGCCTGTCCCTTTATTTTCAACCCTCATCCTTTCGAGGCCCAGACAGTGGACTCGGAATGCCGCATTTGCAAAGGCCCTTTCCTACCAGACAAGGGCAACAACAGGACAGACAGGGCAGACAAAGACAAAGGTACCCACCCAAACGGTCCTTTCGAGGTAGGAGGGGTTGCCCCTTTCGGCGCTCGAGGTGACTGTTCGTCCAACCCTCCCATCAGGGGTCGCTTGGCCTTCTTTGCCAGCCAATGGGAGGACTCTACCATGGACATGTGGGTCATGGAGATGGTGAGGTTGGGCCGCTCCCTGGAATTCCTCTCCACTCCCCCGAGGCTTTTCATCCACTGTCCTGTGTCAAAGGATCGGACGAAGCGGCTCATCATGGAATCGGCCATAAAACATCTCTTGGATATTCAGGCTATCCAACCAGTTCCAGAGGAGCAGCAGGGACAGGGATTTTATTCCCTCCTGTTCGTAATCCCAAAAGCCTCGGAGGAATGGAGGGCAATTCTGGACCTCAAACTCTGAATCGTCACATTGTTTACCAACGGTTCAAGATGCAGTTACTCCAGACCATCTTAGAGAGCATCAGAAAGGGCAACTTCCTCACGTCAGTGGATCTGACGGAAGTGTACCTTCATGTCCCCATCCTGCCTGCCCACAGACAGTTTCTCCGTTTGCACTATGTGGGGAAACACTATCAATATTGGGCACTGCCATTCGGCTTGTCCTCTGCCCCAAGGGTGTTCACCAAGCTGATGGCTGCACTGGCGGGTCATCTCTGGGCTCTTCCGATAAGGATCCAATTTTATCTGGACGATATCCTTATTCAGTCCGGCTCAGAACCCCAAGCAAGGAGGCACTTGGCTACCACCATCCAGGTCCTACAAGATCACGGCTTTTCTATAAATATGACCAAAAGCCACTTGGTCCCGACAACCCAACTGCTTCATTTGGGGGCAGTCATAAACACTGTGGAGTCCAAGGTCTATCTATCCCAGGAGCGCCAATCCAGCCTGAAGGAATTGGCAGTTCATATCAGGAGAGAGCGTACTGTACCTCTGCTACTTCTCTCTCAGCTCCTGGGAAAGATGGTGTCTTTTCTATCATTCCATGGGCACGACTCCACAGCAGAAGTCTACAGTGGTTCCTCCTTCCATATCAGAGGTCCGGCAGGAGCAGCTCGCCGACCAGAGTGCAGGTTCCGCCAGAGGTGATCATTTCTCTCGAATGGTGGACGTCCCGGACGATCTCCAAGGACTGCTAGTTCAGAGAACCAGATCGCCTGATGCTAACAACCGATGCCAGCCTTTTTGGCTGGGGAGCTCACCTCCAGTCACGTATGGCTCAGGGATGGTGGACTCCGGAGGATCTAACCCCTAACCCTCAGGCGGTTCGAGGACGTGGTTTTGAGGCAACACATTTTGGTCTTGACGGACAACGTAGCCGCCAAGGCCCATATCAACCGCCTAGGAGGGACCTACTCCAGGCCTCTCATGTAAGAGGCCCAGCAGCTGGGCCTCTAGGTGGAGACTCATCTGCTGTCCATCAGGGCAGCACATATATCTGGAGTGGCAAATGTGCAGGCGGACTGGCTCAGCAGTGCCTCTGTCGACCATGCGGAGTGGCGCCTGCACCCGTCCCTGTTCCGAGAAATGATGGACCGTTTCAGCCTCCCGGTAGTCGACCTCTTTACCACCCAAGACAACAGCCAGCTCCCCAGGTTTTTCGCCAGGTTTGCGACACCGGGGGAAAGGGAGTAGATGCGCTACGCAGTCCGTGGCCTCAAGGATTGCTGTATGCCTTTCCCCTCTCTCGCTTATTCCGAAGGTCATCAGGAAGCTGCTGGAGGAGGAGGCGGAGCTTCTACTTCTGGCCCCCCACTCGCCCAGAAGGCCCTGGTTTGCAGACTTGGTAAACCTGTCGGTGGCTCGACCCTGGAGGATCCCTCAGAACAAGGTCTCCCTCAGCCAGGGGGTGTTGGTCCATCTGGAACCACAGTGGTTCCAACTGACCACCTGGCGCTTGAGCGGAGCCTCCTGAGTGGGGACAATTTTTCCTCCAGGGTCATCGAGACAATTCAGGCCTCGCACAGAGTCTCGACCAACAGAATATACAATGCCACATGGAAGGCCTTTTGTGGGTGGTGTGCCAAAGGGGGACTGGTCCCTATGGACGTTTCCATAGCCCACATCCTGGAGTTTCTCCAGGAAGGACTGGATAATGGGCTATCCCCAAATACGATCCAGAGACAGGTGGCGGCCCTGTCCTCCGTGTTGGCATGTGGAGCTGTGGACTCCCTCTCCCAGCACCCCATGGTCGGTCGGTTCCTCGGGGGAGCGACCAACCTGAGGCCGCCGGTGGTGCACAGGTACCCAACATGGGACCTGGCCAAGGTCTTAAACTCCCTTACCGAGGCCCCATTCAAGCCTTTGAGAAGGCCAGCCTGCGCTACCTTACGTGTAAGGTGGCATTCCTGGTGGCCATTACATCGGCCAGGCGGATCTCGGAACTGGTGGCTCTATCGGTGAGAAAGGAACTTTGTGTGTTCCACTCTGACAGGGTGGTTTTGCAGCTGGACCCCTCCTTCATCCCCAAGGTAAACACTTGGTTTCACAGGGCTCAGGAACTGGTGCTGCCGAACGTCTGCCCTGAGCCAGTCCACCACTTGGAACATAGGTGGCATACCTTGGACGTGCGGAGGGCCCTCCGCATATACATCCAAAGGACTTCCTCCATATGGAGGATGGAATCCCTGTTTATCTCCTTCCAGCCTGCCACGCTGGGCAACAGGGTCACCCCCTCAACCTTGGGACGGTGGATTAGGGCATGTATCGCCAAGGCATATGAGATCCAGGCCTTGCTGCTGTCTGGGCAAGTAACCGCCCACTCTACTAGAAGCGCGGCCACCATTGCGGCATGGGCGATGTAGGCCTCTATAGAGGAGGTCTGTCGAGCGGCTACCTGGTCCTCTCCATCCCCTTTTATCTGCCATTATAAACTGGTGTGGAAAACAGCAGTAATTATTAAAAATACTCATTCCATATGATTGTCATACTGTAATTGACAGGATAGATGTTGTGAATAAAATCTTCCCTGATGATTTCAGTTTTTAATAAAGCTGTACAGAATGGACCAATCAAGTGTATTCATAATTAATTCTGAGGTATTTCGTGGTGTAAGTCTAAGCAAGTTACACTTTTAGAAAAAGGTCTTACCCCTATGATTTTTGAGGGCTTTGTGGATGTCCTGTTGTATTTTATACTAATATTGATAGTGAAACAGATTTTGAAAATGTTAGCAGCATAATTTTCTTTTTTAAAGATTTTTTGTGTGCAACTAATACTTAATGAGTCAGTTTTTCTGCCTTTTCAGTAGTCTGTAAATGATTCCATCATGAATCATATAGTAAATGTAGTTGGTTCTCCCATTGTTTGATGACAGTAAGAGATTTGAAAATAATGACTAATTATTTTTTATGATGTCTTAGTCAGTACATAATAATCACAATTGTACCCAGTAGAGTAAAATCCTAAACAGGAAAAGCTATACTGCCTTAATCATTGCTGTTAGTATTCTAACTCATATTTCACAGCAACTACAATACTTCTGATACTTTAAAGTAGGGGTGTCAAACTCAAGGCCCGCGGGCCAAATTCGGCCCATGGGGTGCTTAGATCTGGCTCTCAGGGCTGCCCTGGAAACAGCAAAGGACCGGCCCGCAGTGCCTCTGCCACCAAAAATGGAGTTCCATTTTTCACATGATGGCCTCCTGTTTTTGCTGGCAGAGGGCTGCAGGCAATGTTCCCTGTAACAGTAGAAAACGCCGTGCAGCAGTTAGAAACTGGCGTGCGGCGCTCTCTTTTCATGTGCGCGGGCGTGCAGGCGCGCAGCCTCTGCCATTAGAAAATGCCACGCGGAAGTTGGAAACTACTGTGCGGCGTTCTCTCGTTATGTGCGCGGCCACGCGGCTGCGCACCTTAGAGGGAACAGAGGCCGCAGGAGGCCGTCCCGGCCAAAAATGGGGCTCAGGGGGCCTCGTGCAGCCAACCCGAGTTCCATTTTTGCTGGCAAAAGGCCATGCCCCCCCTCCCGCTCCCCCCTGCCCCCCCAAGGTCAAACACAACCCTGATGCAGCCCTCAATGAAATTGAGTTTGACACCCCTGCCCTATACCATTTCAGACAAATGGTTGTCCAATCTTGTCTTAAAAACCTCCAGTGCTGAATGCAGAAACAATATCTTTCTCCCCTTTATCATTTCACAACAACTTCAAGAAGTTAGAGTGATAGAAGTGATTGGTATCAAATAATGTCTTTCTTACAGGAGATCAGTAGCTTATGTGGAATCCCTTCATTTTATCTACACAATAATATACTTGACCCTAAAGTAGATTAACCAGAAAGAAGGAAAGAAAGAGAGATGGCTTAGAATCACCCAGTGGATTTCAGTGACAGGGAGACTTGTACCAGGATCTTCCAATCATAGTCCAACTCCTTTATCATTAAATCACAGCATGAAAGTGTGCTGAAACAGGAATATGTTAAGGTAATAGTTAAGTGAAAAATGAAGAAACATTAATTTTTCTAGGCAGGGACTTCTTTGTATATAAACTGAATCCTGAATCCTTCATATTATGAAGTTCAGGCAACTGTAATTGAGGTATAAAAAACTCCAAGCTAGAGACAAATACTGAATCTTCTAGAAACATGTTGCTTGCACCTATGAAATAAGAGTGAAACAGATTTAGCATCAAGGATCTCTACAGCATATGCATAAATTCCAGTGATGGGTTGCTACTGGTTCGGCGAACCGGTAGCGGCGTCGGGAGGCTCCGCTCAACTGCCCGGACGTCATCAAAAATGCTATGCGCAGAAGCATTGCGCGTGTGCGAAGCATTGCGCATGCGTGCGCCCACGCACTCCCGTTCCCGAACTGGTAGCAAAGGTAAGTGGAACCCACTACTGATAAATTCATCTCAAATGTTAATCAAACAAGAAGGCAGGATTGTGCTCAATTTCAATTTCATATCTTTTGAGCCACAACCCTTGTCTGCCTGTGCACTGAGGCAACACATGAAGTAACTGTATGGATATTAGCCTAGCCCAGGGGTGTAAAACTCAAGGCCCGGGCCTCAGATTCGGCCCGTGGGGTGCTTAGATCTGGCCCGCGGCGCTGCCCTGGAAACAGCAAAGGACTGGCCACGGTGCCTCTGCCAGCGAAAATGGAGCTCCATTTTCACTGGCAGAGGGTTGAAGAAAGCCATCGCAACCGAAAACAGAGCTTGTGAGGGCTGTGGGTGGCCCTCCCGAGCTCCATTTTCGCTGGCAGAGGGTTGCAGGAGGCCGTTGCAGCCAAAAACGGAGCTCGAGAGCCCGTTTTCGCTGGCAGAGCGCTCGGGCCACCATAGGCGCCCCCAACACAAGTGATATCGAACTGGCCACACCTGTCCTGGCCATGCCCCCCAGCCCCCTTCAAGGTCAAACACAACCCTTATGCAGCCCTCAATGAAATCGAGTTTGGAACCCCTGGCCTTGCCCTATAGAGTTTCTCTATTCAAAGGGGATTCTTAGCCAAATATATGGCTAGTGTGGGTAAGTAAATGTCTTGTGCGTTTGTCATGAAATGGAAGGGCATGCTCCTTTGTCACTTTATAATATACAATCAGCATCCCAATCTTAAGAGTTCTGTTTCAGCTTTTGTGATGCAAACTCAAGCTTATGATGAGCCAATTAAAACAACAACATATGCTAATCAGCAGGGCAAAGCCAAGGGAGCTTTATTTTACTAGTCAGATTATTCATTTTGATACTTTTCTTGATATGGGAGGATTTGTCAAAGTAGCAAAGTATGCAGACATATTCAGAATATCCTAAAGATGCTGTTGCTTAATTTTTTTCTTCAGTTTTCAATTTTTTAACCCTTGAATTACCATCAAAGATCTCGCTTAGCCCAGTAACTAATTCAATAACCTTTTTTGTTGAGAAACAACAATTACCTGGATTCTTGTAATACAGTAACATAATCTTGGGCCTTAACTTTAATAGCTAGGTTCATGCAAATGGCTAGGGCAAAACCAAACAAAGCAAATAATAAAGTATGATGTAGGATTAAAAGGAAGGTTGAAAACTACAGTAGTACTGAAACCAGGGGATCTTGATCATTTTTATAATCATTGAGTTTCTTTGTCTAGATCTATGTGTAAATAGAGCAGTATAATAGCTTTTCTGTATAGATAATTCTAGTTAGAATGATTACAGTATCTTATAATTCAGACATAATAGAATTAAAATAAAGCTATTGTTCGACTGCTGAAGGAATATGAGCAATTTATTGTAGTCAGAAATTGATAATATTATTTGCATTATATACTTCTTCCAGTCAATTTTATGATAGATCATACATCTTAATATTCCCATCACTGAATGACCTTGTGGCTCGAACTTTAAATGGCTTAAAGCAAGAGATTAGTCTTTGACCTTTATTGTTATCTCTGTTTTACAGTGAAATGACTTTTGCTAGCAACAGTAAAAGCATTTTCAGTCATACTGCATTCTGTATTAATAGTATATTTTTAGATCAACTGTGATTATTGCACTTGAACAAACTATATATGTCAGCACAGATTATTCTGCATCCTTTGAATTAAAGCAGTGACAATGCTAGATAAATGTTAAAAAAACAAAACATTAAAAAGCAAACCAAAACAGTTCTGTTCCAGTTCAACTTCTTATTTGTAAAATAATTTTTGTTAAAGTTTAAAGACCAAAATACTAATACAAAGTAAGAAGCATATAAGAGTAAGAAAAAGAATAAAAGTGCAGAAAAAATTAAAAATATAGAAAAGAAAAAAGAGATGACTTTCTCCTGTATCATGACAACTACAAACAATTTCTGTAACTTATACTGATACTATGATCAAAAGTCTGTTCTTCCCATAATTCATCTCCTGTGTATAAACAAATTCTTAAAGCCTTAGTCCTAATCAGGAATAGTCTATTAAGAGGTACTATAAATAACATATATTTTGAATTTAATCAAATAAACCAATTTTATATTTCTTTTATTTCCTTTTAGCATAATAATGTATTTTTCCTGAAATATAGCAAAATATCTCTTCTTCCCAAATCTCATCTGTGTAATCTTTAAGAGGTACCAGAAATACAAAGAATCATTAAGAGGTACCAGAAACAACAACAACACGTATACATATACGTGTATATGTATCTTGATTGGCACCTTCTGTTCACAGGCTGTAATACTGCAGAAGACCATTATAACACTTTTTTGCTTGAAGTCAATAGAGTCATTAACCTATACATACCAATAATAACCCCTAAAGCCAAAAAAAATCCCAAATTACCTATAACAATAAGAAAGCTACAATCCAAGAAAAAATCTCTTTGGCGAGAAAACAAAACTGGCTATGTAGCTAACTTTAAAAACCGTTATAAAGCCCTGTGCCACCAGATAAAGGCAGAATGTACCAATCACCATTGCAAACAGGAGGAAGAGCTATTACACTTGAAATCCACCCGAGCCTTCTATAATTTTGTAAATGCCAAACTTAAAGACTTGAAAACTATCCCACCCCTAAAAGAGCCTAACGGGGAAGACTGTAATAATGAAGCTGTTAAGGCCAACCTCTTCAATACGTTCTTCAGTTCAGTCTTTGTCGACAGCAATGGCTGCTGCCCCACATTTCCTAGTCGTACCATAACTAATTGTAATGATTTACTACATATTGATTTTACAGTAGATAACGTTGAAATGGCACTATGTAACCTAAAGCCATCTCTATCTATTGGCCCTGATGGATTATGTGCCTACTTTTTAAAAAAACTTGCCACTGCCATAGCTGAACCTCTATGCACAATCTATGTGGTATCCTTCAGAACCAGCTCCTTGCCCAACCTATGGTCATTAGCCACGGTCATACCTATCTTTAAAAAGGGAGACCCTAGTCTAGTAGAAAATTACAGAACAATCTCATTGTGTTGCGTCACCTGTAAAGTCATGGAATCAATTATAAACCAATCCATTACCCTCCACTTAGAGACAAACAACCTGCTTTCTAACAAGCAGTTTGGTTTCAGAAAAAAATTGTCCTGTAATCTGCAACTCCTACACTGCAGAAACGTTTGCACCACACACCTTGACCAGGGTAAAGCAATAGACACAATTTACATAGACTTCTGCAAAGCCTTTGATTCAGTGGTGCACGACAAACTACTGTTAAAACTAAGTTCTTACGGCAATTCCGGATCCCTACACAAATGGATAGCCACATTCCTGTCAAACAGGCAACAAGTAGTCAAAATAGGGAGGGCCCTATCAAATCCGGCACCAGTTAACAGCGGTGTCCCCCAAGGCAGTGTTCCAGGACCCACACTCTTTCTGCTTTACATCAACGATCTATGTGATCATATTAAAAGCAGCTGCGTCCTCTTCGCTGAATATGTAAAATTATTTAACACCACTGACAATGCTACTGCCCTACAAAGCGACCTTGACCATGTGTCAGAATGGTCGCGCAACTGGCAACTCCAAATCTCAACTAATAAATGCTCTGTCCTACACATTGGCAATAAAAATCAGAACACCAAATACAAGTTAGGCGGAAATGACCTTGTAGACGATCCTCACTCTGTCAAGGACCTAGGAGTACTCATCTCAAATGAACTAAGCCCCAGAGCTCACTGTAACAGCGTTGCCATAAAGGCATTAAGAATTGTTAACCTAATTTTGCGAAGCTTCTTCTCCGGTAACATTGTATTGCTAACCAGGGCATACAAAACCTTGGCCAGACCAATTCTTGAATACAGCTCGTCTGCCTGGAATCCACACTGTATATCGGACATTAATACGATTGAGCAGGTCCAGAGGTATTTCACGAGAAGAGTACTCCACTCCTCTACTCACAATAGAATCCCTTATGCCACCAGGCTTGAAATTTTGGGCTTGGACAATCTGGAACTGCGCCGCCTGCGGTCTGATCTAAGCATAGTACACAAAATTGTCTGCTACAATGTCTTACCTGTCAACGACTTCTTCAGCTTCAACCTCAATAATACACGAGTAAACAATCGATACAAACTCAAGGTAAACCGCTCCAAACTCAATTGCAGAAAATACGACTTCAGCAACAGAGTGGTCAACACCTGGCATGTTCTACCCGACTCCATTGTTACATTCTCAAACCCTCACAGCTTCAAACTTAAACTGTCTACCGTGGACCTCACCCCATTGCTAAGAGGTCTGTAAAGGGGGCGTGCATAAGCGTATCAGCGTGCCTACCGTCCCTGTCCTACGGTCCCCATTTATTTGTAGTCATTTCCTTCGTTCATGTCCAT
>QLTV01002934.1:490250-535473 GCA_003457575.1 Thermophis baileyi | reverse complement strand
TTTCTCCCTTATTTACATATACCTATACATATAAATATACATATACATATACATATACATATACATATACATATACATACCTTGATCAAATAAACCATTTTATATTATTTCCCTTTACTTTTGACAATCTTGATCTTTAATCTCTTTACATAGTAACCCATTTCTTTTCATTTTCTCTTTATCTCTTTAGGAAAAATCTTCCGAATTTTAGCACATCTTTTTTGTAAACCCAAAATTAGAAAGTTATCCAAGTCAGTGTTCTGCTTTGTTATTTGTATATCCCTTTTAATTATTGAGACATCTGCTGGTTTCAGTTGTATATCTGGTATGACTTTTTTTCCATATTATTTTTGTAGCTTGTCATTTTTAAATCCAATCTGAATCAACTTCAGTCTCAGTTTGGCTCAGCAAAGCATATTCTTCTTCTATAACCTTTTAAAAATCTTATTTTATACAATTTTAAGAGTAACTTTTTAGTGCATTTTCCCCAAACGTCCTTGAATTTGTCCAAAGTTAGAGATTTTGTGGGACACTTTATTAGTACATATCTTCTCCTTTAATTATGATTTTAGTTGTTTCTGTTTCTCACTAGTATCCAATCTTCAAAGTCCTATATTATTATGTTTATTTTCTAATCAACATTTTTCCTCACAGGAAGGTTTCTTACACTAAATTTCCAAATATTCATCTATAGTTTTAATAGAATTCTAAAGAACATTTTCCCTCAGGAAGGGGGAACTAGTTAATTTCCAAATCTTATTTAAAATACTTCTGGCCCCTTAGACCATTTATAATTTTTCAAAATCAATGTTATAATCACCCTTTTGCTGTCCAAAGTATTTAAGCCCTTAAACTTACATAAAACTTGTTTTGCTGAGGATGGAAGGAGACTCACCAGGTGTAGTGAAATATGCCATTCTGTGGAGTGAAATATGCCATTCTGAAGGCTCCTAATATAAAAAAAAATTAACAAGAATTTCTAGGACTGATTAAGAAAGGAAGTTTGCAAACTGAATGTCCTTTTAAAGGCGCAGCTTGGGGAAAGATGGCTATTCTATCAACTCCCGAGTTCAAATACAGTGGAGACTGCTATTTTTTTTTTTTTTTTTGGCAAGCAACTGTCTGGAGCATATGCAGATGATTTCAGGTCTTGTCCTTGTCTGGAGAGGAATTCTGAGAAGCTGGTCCATTCATTGGTTCCTCATTCCATTGTGATTGTTGGCTCTGCTCTCAAGGGAAATGTCTTAAGTTCGCCATTGCTTCTCCGGAAGTCCTCCTTCCAGTTCAATTTCCTGATGTTTCCTATTCTTCTACAGGTAGTCCTCAACGTACAACAATTGAGCCCAACATTCTCTTTGTTAATCAAGACAATACAGGTAATCTTCAAGTTATGACAGTTCATTTAGCAATGGTTTAAAGTTACGACATCACCCCCAAAAGTGACACAGTCCCAAAGTGACAAATGCTGCAGCACCATGGCAGTTATTCATGCTTACAACCGACCACAGAGACACTGCAACATTCCTCCTGCCTATTCCCCCTCCTCTCCTGGGACATAACAGGCACTGGGCCTGTGGAAACTCACTTACTTTGTGAAGATCTCCATGATCAAGCAAGCTGTCTCCTCTACAACCACTCTGCTGTGGTTTCTTTGCCTGATCACAGACCTCCAATAGTGGAGCGATGAGAACAGAGGCAAAGCGGGACAAGCGCACCCTGCTGAGCTGGCTGACTCACCGAGTCCCTGCACAGCATACCCGATCCACTGTTGGAGTGCCGGGCAGCCATGATGAGTCTGAAGAAGTGCGACATCGCATCTCCAAAGGCTTCCATTGTCCACACCAAAAGCTTTTGCAAAGGGGATGGAAGACTTCGGGGATGCGATCTCGCATTACTTCAGCCTCCATTTTCTGCAACAAAAGTTTTTGCAAAGGGGATGGAGGCCTGAAGTAGCATGAGATCGCAGTCCCAAAATTTTCTGTCCCTTTGCAAATGCTTTTGGAGCAGAGGATGGAGAGCTGAAAAAGAGCGGGATCGCACCCGCAAAGGCTTCCATTTTCCTCTTCAAAAGCTTTTGCAAAGGGAATGGAAGACTTTGAGGTGTGATCTCGCTTTACTTCAGCCTCCATTCTCCACAAGAAAAGCTTTTGCAAAGGGGATGGAGCCCTAAAGTAGAGTGAGATCGCAGTCCCGAAATCTTCCATACCCTTTGCAAAAGCTTTTGGCTCAGAGGACGGAGAGCTGAAGAAGCTCAAGATCTTGCGCCCCTGCAGGCCATCATTCTCTGCAGCCAAAGCCTTTGGCGTGGAGAATGGAAGCCTTCAGGGACATGATCTTGTGTTCCTGTAAGCCTCCGTTTTCTGCAGCAAAAGCTTTTGGCACAGAGAATGGAAGCCTTCAGGATATTTTTCACTTCTTCAGACTCACTGAGGCTGCTTGGTGCTCCAAAAGCGGATCGGATGTCCTGCACAGGCAGTCTCGGTGAGTCAGTCATGCTGAGCAGGGTGTGCTTGTCCCGCTCTGCCTCTGCTCTCACCGCTCTGCTATTGGAGCTCTGAGAGCAAACAAAGAAACCACAGCAGAGAGGCTGGAGAGCTCACTTGATCATGGAGATATTCGCAAAGTAAGTGAGTCTCCACAGATCTAGTGCCTGTGGAGACCCGGCAGGGCAGGATGGGGGGGAAGACATTTTGGGGACCCCAGGGGAACATAAGGTATCTCAGTGGTTCAGAGGAGGCGTTGGGTGATCTGAAGCAGGTGGCCTGTTCTAGCAGTAGAACAGCTCCATTTTACAACCTTTTTGCCATGGTTGTTAAGTGAATTACTGCAGTATTAAGTTAGTAACACAGTTATTAAACGAATTTGATTTCCCCATTGACTTTTCTTGTCAGAAGGTCGGAAAAGATGATCACATGACCCTAGGACAGTGCATAATTATATGCCAGTTGCCTAGTGTCTAAATTTTGATCACATGACTGTGGGGATGCTGCAATTGTCATGTGAAAAGGGGTCATATGTCATTTTTTCAGTGCTGTGGTAACTTCAGACAGTCACTAAACGAATGGTTGTAAGTCAAGGACTACCTATACTTCAGTTTCTATTCAGTCATTAAGTTAATAGTTCCATAACTAGTTCAATCATTTTAATGTGTGTTTCAAACAATTCATACAAATAATTATTCTTTTGAAATAACTCTTCCAGAATATATGTACAAATTCATACATGAATACATTGATTTTTGTGAACACAGTATAGTTACAGTGTATTGGATGTTTACTCATGTATCAGATTTACTGTATATCTTCTTCTTGGACTTAACTTTTCCTTCCTCCAAAACCAGTTCTTATAAATTAATGGATTGAAATAGTATTATGGATCTGCTATTGCATGAAGAAATTATAGGAGGCATCGGCACCAGAAATGCTATTTTTGTATTTCAAGTTGCACATAATATCACATCCTGAAGTGTAAGTTCATATACTTTAATTCCCTTTTTATTTTTGTGCTGTTCGAACCCTAGAAATCAGTGTTATTTTGCAAATTGATCACTACAGGTAGTGTTTGGATTACAACCACTTGTTCAGCGACTGTTCAAAATTAGATGGCATTGAATAAGATGCATTATGATCAGTCCTCAAGGTTGCAGCTGTCACAGCATCCCTGCAATCACATGATCATAATTCAGTCACTTGGCCACTGGCTCAAAATTACAATTGTGGCAGCAACCCACAGCCATGTGATTACCATTTGCAACCTTCTCTGCAGGCTTCCCCTAAGAAAGTCAGTGGGGAAACCAGCAAGAGGTCACAAGTCACTCCCACAATTAGGAGCCTATCGAGATTTCATAATGCCCGCATATATATTTTATAGTGCCCACTCATGGCACCCGTATTCCATAGTGTCTACCTGTGGTATTTGCCTGCCTGTACTCCACAGTGCCTGCCTACAACTCTTGCCTGTACTTCTGCCTGTTTGCCTGGGATGAGTTTTCAGTGCCTCTTTCCTTGTTGCAGCCATATGAGATTCTCACTTAACAACCTGTGGTCCATATTTAATGATGGCAAATGAGACAACTGCAATTGCTGTTGCTCACTAATGCAGTCATATGATGTCATGCTTAACAATCCCTGCTTAGTGACAGAAATTCCAGTCCTAATTGCTGTTATAACCAAAAGCACTAATCTGTATATCTTCTGACAGTTAATTGGGCCAATTTATGCAATTTATGCAATCCGTGGACTCAAGCAACATCTGATCACTATTATGCAACATCAAGGAAACAAGAACTATACAGATTTATTAAATTTTCTTTAATGCAATATGGTTAAATTCAAAATTTTACAAGCTGTAAGAATTTCCACCCTCGTTTATAGTGAATTTATAAAGGCAGAGATTTTTCAATACTTTAAAATACCTTCACAATTTCTCTCCACTTAAAATAAGCTGTCACTGATTTGCCTACCATCTTTTCAGTGTTTATGTCTACTTTCTCTTAATTTCTTTTCCAGTCTTTGCAGTCTTGCACTGCCATCCTATTCCTGCTGCTCTGTGGGAACTCTGTACTGAAAATTGATTTTTGCAAATTGAGGTGCAGGGGGAAAAAATCCAGTGTGCTTTAAAGAAAATTGCCCCTTTGAACTAACAAAGTGATTAGGAACAAAGTAACATCACTCATCACACAATCAAATCATGCTTGCCCATCTACCCCCTGATAAAATGGGGCTATATTACTTTTTGGATGGGCTTGGCCCCTGAAAATCCCCTCAATCTGATCTGCCTGTTGATTAGCACAGACTTGATTTACTTGAAAAAGGATAAATTAGCCTGTTTGAAAACTCCATCAATTTGATCTATCAACTGGCTAATATGGAGTTGAATACCAAAGCCTCCATAAACCTGTCCTCTCACTTGGCTAGGTATTTTGCATTTTTATTTCTGCCTGAATTACATCAGAATTTTGGTGATGGCATTGCCATGATCACAGAAGACTTTCTGCATGCTATTTCAATTCTTCCTAATGCGGGTTGAATGTAAAATGCAAAATTGAAATTAATACTCATTGCAAAAAAAATATATTGTTAACTCATTATCTCCGGGTAAGATGTAGTCCAAGGAAGAAATGAAAGCAAAGCAGATGGCAGTATGCAGAGTGATAATGTGAACTGACCCTCCTTGCAATGAAGTTAGAGTAATTTTGAAATGTAATAAATTATTTTGATAATGATTATGATTAATAAAGTTTAAAAACAAATAACCCATTATGATTGCAGTAAGAATTCAGGACGTTGGGTCTCAGTTGTGAAAAAGAAAAGTTATCTCTATTATACGATTTTTTCCCCAATTATTTTTGATGGAGAAAAAAAATACTTATCAGTAAATCACTGAAAAAATTAATTTTTATTGCCTTGCCAAGCAATACATTCTTAACAATTCCCCTTTGTATTTTGTTCCTTAGACAACAGAGAAGGTATGACTATGTTCTTTACAGCAGACATAAAAATATTTACAAAATACAAATATAAGAGGAGGCTCTAGTTTTCACTGACAAAACTACTAGGCTATAAAGGAAGATATACTCACTTTTTAAAATCAAGACCACACAATTGAAGTGTTTATTGTGCTCCTTTCTTGACTGTTCATTGTTCTTTTTATCAGTTACAATTATTTTAGCTTAGCTGTTGCCAACAGTTGAGTAGTATTCCACAAACAGTGAAATTTTGATTTATGGGAAGCTTTTTAAACTTATAGAATGTTTTCTGTTGTTCATTGACCTTTTTGGCCTTTGAAGTTCATTCAACAGCCCTGCTTCTGACACAGGGTCAGAAGCCATAATATGATTTGTTTAGTTTAGGCTTAATGAAATTGTGATCCCTCTGTAATTTGTACACCATAATTTATGGTTTATTGTATTGTGTACACATCATTTTGTCTTATTCAACAAATCAGTTGAATTGCTTTAGTATTCCAAATCCTGGAAAATAAATCCCAGACTATATAGTTCCACTGTATTGTGCATGGTTAGGACTCACCTTGAATACAATTGAAATGAGGCAGGGACGACTGCTTTAACATAGTGTTTGTCCAGAGTACAGAGATCTACTTTGTATGTGATTTTAGAGACTTTAGTGCAGTATTTCTCAACCTTGGCAACTTTCAAATATATGGATTTCAACTCTCAGAATTCTCCAGCGAGCCTTGTATGTGCTGGATGGAGAACTCTGGGAGTTAAAGTCCACACATCTGAAAGTTGCCATGGTAGAGAAACACCACACTAATAAAAGGTAAAGGTTTCCCTGTCCAGTTGTGTCCAACTCTAGGGCACGGTGCTTATATCGATTTCTTGGCCAAAGAAGCCAGCATTATCTGAAAATATTTTCCATGGTCATGTGACCAGCATGGCTATATCCCAAAGGGACATGGAATGCTGCTACCTTCCCACCGAAGTGGTACCTATTAATTGTTCCTATCTTTTGTTGGGGTTGTTACTTGGAACGCTGACACTACTTGCATTTGCATGCTTTCAAACTGCTAGGTGATATGAGCTGGGGCAAGTAATGGGAGCTAACCCTGATGCGTGGCGCTCAGTTCACAAATCTGGGCTGTCAGCTGACAAGCTAGGCATCTTTAGTTGTTAAGCCATCCCACCAGTGGTGGGATTCAGCCGGTTCGCACCAGTTCAAATGAACCGGTAGTTAATTTTCTGAGCAGTTTGGCGAACCGACTGTTCCTTCCAACAGCCTTTTGTTTTTCCCACCTTACTGGGTTAATCCTGTCAGGAAGGCAGGAAGGTGGCGTTCTGGTGCGCCTGTGTGTGTTGTTTCTAGCCTGCTTAAGTGTTTTCTGAAACTACCTCTGAGTTAAGCCTTGTTACATTGTAACAGCTTAATGGTTCTTGGCAGTACGCCCAGACTTTCTATAGCCTGAGTGGCTTCTCTGGAGTTTCCCCCCCCCCTTTGCTGGTACTTTTATTCTGGGGCTTGGGAGGAGGGACTGGTTGGATTAAGAGCTATTTACATAAGGATTGGCATAGCCATAAAAAAAAATGGCTGAGAGGCAGGATGCAAGCTTGGCACACTGTCTGATTTTTTACTGCCTTTCTGGGAGCATGTGATATTTCCTTAAATCTGGATGATTTCCTTAGGATATCTTGTGAGGTGAGTGAGACCAGCTGGTATCTTTAAGTGATGCAAATGGATCTAATGATTGCTTCTCCTGGGTCGATTGTAGAAAGTTAGCACCCACCCCTCTCCTAGAAGAATGAAATATTTTGAGAAATATTAAAAAGGAAGAATATATTTCCCTGGATGAGAAATGGAGAAACATGTTTTCTTAGAGGGAGAAAGCAGCCCCCACCTTCCCTAATAGCCCACAGCAGTTATGTCAACACTTAAGAGATAAAGAGATAGATAGCTCTATTCATAGGCAAAAATTCCCTGCAGCAAGGTCTGAACAAAGGCAGAATGGGATTAGCCCTCACTCAAGATCCAAAACAGGAGGAAAGACATTAAGACACAATAGGAATTTCCCAACATCCTTTCAGGACACAAGCCTCTTCATTACATCATCTCAGAGAGATGTGGTTCTGCTTCATCATTAAACCATCTCTCCAATCAGCCTCCATGTTTCCAATGTCTTTCTCCTAGCTTGGAACTGAACCAGATGGATATTTCTTCCAACATAGGTTTGAAGTTTATTTAGATATCTGTGGCATGTACTAATTTTGTGATCTTGGCAAGCTTTGGAGGGCAGAGACTTGAACCTGGGTCCCCTATATACTTTGTTAATTTGTCCCTTTAGTGTGGCATTTTGTAGCCCAAATATGCCCACCCACTTTCTGGAGAGCTTAAATGACCTCTCTGCTAAAGGATTTCACTTTATGAGCAAGATTGGCTGCTGATAATTATTGTTGCATTTTAACTATGTTAATTCCTCAAGGTGCTCTGGCACCCTGCCTGATTTGTAACTTTGGGTTGCAGGTATTGCTGATGAAAAGGATGGTATTCAGACAGAATGGTTTAGGTTTCCATAATGGCTTGACTGTCATTGATCTTCAGTGTGTATTCCCCCATTTCTAATCTAATGATTTGTATTTAGGTTAGCTTTTTGCAAGCAAAGAAGCTTTTTGTATCTTTGTACAGGTAATCCTTGACTTACAACAGCTCATTTAGTGACCATTCAAAGTTATAATGGCATTGAAAAAAGTGGCTTATGACTGTTTTTCACACTTATGATCATTGCAGCATCCTCACGGTCACAAAAGGCAGGGCGAGGCGAAGCGCCCCTCGATGTGAGTGACACTGAGTTGGCCACGCCCACCCAGTCACATGACCACCCAGCCACGCCTACCCAGTCGGTCATTAGGGCAGAGAACCGGTTGTTAACTTATTTGAATCCCACCATTGCATCACCCCCCCTCTACACTACACTAATTACACACTAGTGCATAACATAAAATTGATATATAAAACTGCACAAATTGATTCAAAGCAAAGTAGGACATAATTAATACTTGAATGGGAGACCACTAGAAAGTTTAGGGCTGAAGATTAGAATGGGAAATGGAATTAATATCTGAAAGTAGGTTATGACAATCCACTTCCATATTTTACCAAGAAAACAGCATTTTTGAAGTCACCAAGAGTTGAGATCAGTTTGAATTAACTTTACTTTTTTATATGAGAAAGTAATTAAACATTTCCTCTGATTTTCAGTTGTCTCTTCTGTGACTTCACTGATATTTGGGGAGATAATACTTCTAACCGAGAATGGGATGGAAATAAGTATCTGCTCAGAAATTTTTCCAATATGAATTGGTTATTTTTAGGAAAATAATCTGCACATGACTCAGAATAGATTATCTGTTGAGTGAAGAATGTATAAATATAAAATAAAAATCCCCAGTCTTCACTTATCTTTCCAAAATGTTACTGTGTAGAATCCTAATATTTGATATGGTTGGAGTAGGGTTGTATTGATGTTGTAAAATTGTGGTTCTCTGTGGAATCACAGAGTTTATGTATTTATTAGATTTTTTAAAATCCTGCTTTCAGTACTTTATAAATAACTCAAGATAGCAAACATACGTAATATTCCTTCCTCCTATTGTCTCCACAACAACAACCCTGTGAGGTGGGTTGGGCTGAGAGAAAAGACTGGCCCAGAGTCACCAAGCCTACCTAGGTGGGTGAGAGTACACAGTCTCCTGGTTTCTAGGCCAGCACCTTAACCAGTACATCGGGGTGTCAAACTCGATTTCATTGAGGGCTGCATCAGGGTTGTGTTTAACCTCGGAGGGCCGGGTGTGGGCATGGCCATGGTGGGCATGGCCAGCTCGACGTCACTTGTGTCAGGGGGCACCTGTGGTAGCCCAGTGCTAAGACAGGACTTCCCTGAGACCCTCCCTCACTCTCATTATAATCTTCCTTCCTTCCTTCCTTCCTTCCTTCCTTCCTTCCTTCCTTCCTTCCCTTCCCTTCCCTTCCCTTCCCTTCCCTTCTCTTCTTTCCTTCCCTCTTCATTTTCCTTTCTTCTTCCTTTCCCTCTTTCCTTATTCTTCCTTGCTTGCTCTCTTCCCATCTTTCCTTCTTTTTCTTTCCTCTTTCCCTTTCTCCTTTCCTGTCCCTTCTTGCATGCTCAAATGCAAAAGGAGAAACATTTCTCTTGTTTTGTTTTTAGTTTGTTTTGATAGCCCTCTGCCAGCGAAAATGGAATCCGGGGGTCCCTGCGTGCTGCGGGCCAGATCTAAGTACCCCACGGGCCTGATCCAGCCCACGGGCCTTGAGTTTGACATCCTTTCACTACATCAAACTGGCTTTATTGTATGAAGTGATTCCTATTAAAAGAGGAAAATATGATGTCTCACAATCTCATGCCTTATTGTATAAGTTTATACAATTTATGTCTGGGGAATGTTGTTTGTACATGCTGCTAATGTCAGGGTTCCAAGTAACACCCCCCAACAGAAGTAAGACTCCAAGGCAGGCATTTTCCTCAGAGTTCCATTTTATTAGAGATGTCATATTGGCACATCTGGAAAAACCTGAATCTGAAAGGCCCCCGGGTTTTCCCCACCCAAATGAAAATCAAAGTCCCTTCCCTTGCACCTACACGTCCATCATATGGTCCAATCACGTCCCCGTCCCAACTGGAGTTGCTTCCCAGTCACTCCTTTCCAGGTGCAGGCTGAACGTCCTTGACTCCCAGGGAAAAGAATGTTGTTATGGCTATACCTCTCCTCCTGCCTCCATCCACCCCCTCCCATTTCCCACAGTATGCCCATCCACCAAGTGTGGCAGCCCTGAAGATCCAAAGTAAAAGAGGGCCTCCAGGGCTGATAGGCTGCCCCCCTCAGCCGATGACCGTGTCCTGAAATGAGTTGAATGTAGGAGGTTAGTCCAGTCAGTCCCTAACCGCCTCTCCCTCCCCCAGGATGACCCTTTGGTTTATTAGGGAATTTATCGTGGAATTGTTTTACTAGGCTATCTGCCTTCACATTCCAGCTCTTAACCCAGGTAGCTTCAGACAAAGGGTATCTTTCCAATGGACCAAATACAGCAAACGACCACTATGAGTCCAAAATTTTCTTAACCTCATAATAGGTTTCCCCTTGCACTACCATCGGTTTAGGCGCCGGGCAGTTCCGTGGTCTCAGTCTCGAACTAACAGCAGGCTTCAGCAAGCTGCTGGGGAAGACTGGATGCACTTTCCCTAATAGGCATGGGAGGTTAAGTTGAACTGTTACTGGGTTAATTACTTTCACTATTGGAAACGGTCCTAAGAATTTAGGTCCTAGCTTTCTGCTGGGCAATTTCAATTTAATGTATTTGGTGGACAGGTAAATGCGATCTCCCACTTGAAAGGGGGGGTTGAAGGGATCGGCATTTATCTGGTTGTTTCTTATATGCTTCTGCTGCTTCCGCTAGTGCTTTCTTGGTGTTTTCCCAACCCCTCTTGAGCGACTCCATCCATTCGGCTAGAGTCATGGAGGAGGGCAGCTCTCTTGGCAACTCAGGCATGGGAATGAATTCCATGCCGCTTGTGACTTGAAAGGGGGTTAGTCCGGTGCTGCTATGCACTGTGTTGTTGTAAGCCACTTCCGTGAAAGGCAGCAGGTCTGCCCAGTTTTCTTGTTGGTAATCCACATAGCATCTTATGTACTGCTCTACCATGGCATTCGTACGTTCCGCGGCTCCATTTGTGCTCAGATGAAAAGCTCGGATGAAAGGATGAGTCGACTCGATGGATTTCAGGAATTCTTTCCAGAATTTAGCAGTGAACTGAACACCTCGGTCTGAGATTACCCGGCGGGGCATTCCGTGCTGTCGTTAGATCTGCTTGATGAACATTTTAAGCAGTTTCCTGGCCGAGGGTAACCCGGAGAAGGCAGTAAAGTGGGTCTGCTTAGAGAATAAGTCAATCACAGTCCAGATGACTGTATTTCCCCCCACTCTCTGGGAGCTCGACTATAAAGTCCATAGCGATCTCCTCCCAGGGCCAGCTAGGGTTAGCTACTTGTTGGAGAAGCCTGGGAGGTTTTCCTAGCCTCATCTTCATAGGCACAGGTAGCACAACTTTTTACATAGTCCTCCACATCGGCTTTAATCTTCAGCCACCAGAATTGCCTCTGGGCTAAGTGGAGGGTTTTTAGGAAGCTGAAGTGACCAGCCAGTCGGGAGTTGTGGCTGCGCTGCAAGACTTGCAGCCTCAAGCTGGTGGGGACGTATAGTTTGGACCCTTTCCAAGCTAGTTCCTCTCTCATAGTGAGGATGTCCCGGTTTTCATTAAACCACTGATCGGCTGGGAGTGCAGCTTTTAGCGCGGCTGTTAGTTGCTCCGCTCTGGGGTCGTTTTGGCATTTGGTTTGGCTCCTGGTGGTGACTTGCACTGCTTGTTGAGAAGGGGGGATGATCGCATGGAGTACTTCCTCCCTCCGACTATTGAATTGTGGTTTTCTGGATAGTATGTCTGCTAGCAGGTTTTTTTCCCCTGGGATGTATTTTAGCTCAAAGTTGAACCGTTTGAAGTACTGCACCCAGTGGACTGGTTTGGGGGAGAGCTTTCAGGGTTTTTTAGGGCCTTGAGGTTTTTGTGATCAGTCCAGCCCTCGAAAGGCACTTTACTCCCTTCTTAGAAGGTGCATTCAGGAAAGGAGAGCCCAGTGGACTGCGTAAGCCTCCTTCTCCCATATTGCCCACCACCTCTCGGTGTCGTGGAGTTTTTTGGAGACATATGCACAAGGCAAGAGCTGACCTTGTGGGTCCTTTTGCAAAAGCACCACTGCCACGGCTACGTCCCTGGCGTCGGCTTGAACAATGAACTGTCGCTCAGGGTCAGGGTGCTGGAGAATCGGCTCCTTGGCAAAGAGTCTCTTTAATTTTTCGAATGCTTTTTGGCACTCTAGCGACCAGGCCAGCGGTTGGGTTGGACACAGTTTCGTAGGGGGACGCTATTTTCAAAAGCTCCATCAGGGGTAAGGCTACTTCTGCAAATGCTGGAATGAATTGCCTATAGAAGTTTGCGAACCCCAGGAAGCTCTGGAGTTGCTTACGGGTGCGTGGGGGCTGCCAGTCCAGCATCATTTTCACTTTCCCTGGATCTGTCTTGATCCCTTCATTTGACACCCTGTAGCCCAGGTAGTCTAGGGAAGTCTTATGGAATTCACATTTAGAAAGCTTTGCATAGAGCTTCGTGGCTAGGAGTTTTTTCAGCACCTGCCGCACTAGTTTAACGTGTTCTTCCAGTGTCTCACTAAATATGAGAATGTCATTCAGGTAGACTAGGACCCCCTTGTACAGGTGTTCATGCAGCACCTCGTTGATTAGCTGCATGAATACGGCGGGGGGCCCCGGGGCCCAAATGGCATGACCTTTAAATTGGAAGCTGCCCAGCGGGCAGTTGAATGTGGTCTTCCATTCATCTCCTTCCCTAATCTGTACTTAATAGTAGGCTTCTCTCTCCATCATGTTGTCAGCAATTGCCGAAACTATGTCCTGATCAGTTTGGTACTGGGCCCCATAATGGTCGAGGTGGGACCAAATCCGGTCAGGAAATAGGCCAGTTTTCCCGGGGTTCCGTCGAATATCGCTCTGAACTGTGGGCGGCTGGTGGGGCTGGCTGCGGGGCTGGCATGGGTTGTGGGGCCGGAGCTGGCATCCACTGGTACTGCACCCACCCCTGGCTGGGTAAAAGGCCCAGCCAGGGGGGATTTGGTCGGCGGGAGGCAGTCTGACAGACGGCTGGGAGGGGGGTTGTTAGGTCTCGGCAGCCCCAACGGTCCCCCCCCACAATCCCGGGCTGGACTGGCCCAGAGGCCCTTGCTGCTGCACAGCACCGATTCCCGCAGGAGCTGTCATCCCAGTGGACTGGGCCCGGCAAGAGAGGCTAAGGAGCGATCCGCTTTGTGCCGAGTGAAACGAAGCCGACACTCTGCTCTGGACAGTCGCGACTCCTCGGTCTGGGAAAGTGAACGTGGGTTGGGCCAGGACCCAGCTGGGCTGGCCGCTGGGGGCGGGCTGGGCGATGCTGCCCATGCGGAGTCCCGCTAGCGACTGGCTCTGTGACGGCGGCGGGAGACCCCATTCCCTAGAATCGCTGGACTCAGGAGGTCTCGTCATCCTCCACTTGAAGACCCTGGTATGCTCCGCTCTCGCCGTTGCAATCTGAGGATCCTGGAGTATTGCCCCGACCGCCAACTCCTCAGATGGCACGACTCCTCGGTCTGGGAAAGTGAACGTGGGTTGGGCCAGGACCCAGCTGGGCTGGCCTCTGGGGGCGGGCTGGGCGATGCTGCCCATGCGGAGTCCCGCTAGCGACTGGCTCTGTGACGGCGGCGGGAGACCCCATTCCCTAGAATCGCTGGACTCAGGAGGTCTCGTCATCCTCCACTTGAAGACCCTGGTATGCTCCGCTCTCGCCGTTGCAATCCGAGGATCCTGGAGCATTGCCCCGGAGTCCCGCTAGCGACTGGCTCTGTGACGGCGGCGGGAGACCGCATTCCCTAGAATCGCTGGACTCAGGAGGTCTCGTCATCCTCCACTTGAAGACCCTGGTATGCTCCGCTCTCGCCGTTGCAATCTGAGGATCCTGGAGTATTGCCCCGACCGCCAACTCCTCAGATGGCACGACTCCTGCAGCTTCGCAAGTGAACGTGGGTTGGGCCAGGACCCAGCTGGGCTGGCCTCTGGGGGCGGGCTGGGCGATGCTGCCCATGCGGAGTCCCGCTAGCGACTGGCTCTGTGACGGCGGCGGGAGACCCCATTCCCTAGAATCGCTGGACTCAGGAGGTCTCGTCATCCTCCACTTGAAGACCCTGGTATGCTCCGCTCTCGCCGTTGCAATCCGAGGATCCTGGAGCATTGCCCCGACCGCCAACTCCTCAGATGGCACGACTCCTGCAGCTTCGCCCCATTGGGAAGGATCGAGCTGAGCTATCTGCCAGGGCGCTGGCTCTTTGGGCTGGGCGCCTTGCTGACAATTAGCCTCCACGGCCTCCGCTGCTGCCACCACGCTCTCTGAGGGGGAGTAGTTAGTTTCGAGGACGATGTCTGAGCTAGTCCCTGTAGCTTCTTCCGTGGTTGTCGTCTTCTCCTCCATCTTCCCTTAGTCTTAGGCCAGCGCCCGGGCTCAGGACCCCGGACAGCACCCCGTAGAGTGGGGAGCTGGGTAGATTTTTTAAAAGGAGATTCAGGTTAATGTCAGGGTTCCAAGTAACACCCCCCAACAGAAGTAAGACTCCAAGGCAGGCATTTTCCTCAGAGTTCCATTTTATTAGAGATGTCATATTGGCACATCTGGGAAAACCTGAATCTGAAAGGCCCCCGGGTTTTCCCCACCCAAATGAAAATCAAAGTCCCTTCCCTTGCACCTACACGTCCATCATATGGTCCAATCACGTCCCCGTCCCAACTGGAGTTGCTTCCCAGTCACGCCTTTCCAGGTGCAGGCTGAACGTCCTTGACTCCCAGGGAAAAGAATGTTGTTATGGCTATACCTCTCCTCCTGCCTCCATCCACCCCTGCTCCCGTTTCCCACAGTATGCCCATCCACCAAGTGTGGCAGTTTTTAAAGCTTTACAAAAGACCAGCAGGATTGGGGCCATTCTGTTCTCTGTGGAGAGAATATTCCAGGTAGCAGGGGTCACTGCAAAAAAGGCCCATCTTCTGGTGACTGCCAGCTGACACTCTAGATGATATGATATCAAGTGTGCCTAATCTGCTAGATTGTATTGGGTGGGTAGAGACTGTTAGAAAAAGACAGTCCCTTAGGTATCTCAGTCCCAAACCATGTAGGGCTTTAAAGGTGATAATCAGCACCTTGAATTACACTTACAACATACAAGTAACTAGTGCAACTCACACAGTAGTAGTACTAAGTGCCATATATCTGTCATCATTTACTACACACATAGCCCCATTCTGCATCAGTTGAAGTTTCTGAATGCTCTTAATACTAGCCTATGTAGAGTGCATTACAGTAATCTAAGCAAGAGTTCTCAAGACCATGGATGACAGTGAGCAGACCCCCCCAATGTATGCAAAGGGTCTCCAAGCCAAGGCTGCCACCTGCTCTTCAAGCAGGAGCCATGAGTCTAGAAGAACCCCCAATTATCCGGCAATGCTTGCATATCTAAACATATGCTACCATACAATCCTGCTGGATTTCTTGGACATAACCTTCTATTAGAGCCATGGTGGTGCAGTGGTTAGAATGCAGTACTGCAGGCTACTTCTGCTGACTGCCGGCTGCCTGCAATTTGGCAGTTCGAATCTCACCAGGCTCAAGGTTGACTCAGCCTTCCATCCTTCCGAGATGGGTAAAATGAGGACCCAGATTGTTGGGGGCAATATGCTGACTCTGTAAACCACTTAGAGAGGGCTGTAAAGCACTGTAAAGCGGTATATAAGTCTAAGTGCTATTGCTGTTATATTTCTGCACCTCAGCTCCAATCATTTAACTCCTTAGCTTTGTAAATGCTGAGGTTCATAGTATGTACTTGTTTATATTTCCTATGCAATAGGTAATATTCTGCAAATAAAATAAAATAAAAATTATTGGCTTATAATGCATGAGTTCCAGTGCACATCTTGGAAGATCCCTTTAAGTCTACCAATTTTCAAGGAACTTTAAAAAAAAAAATAGAACTTCAGTGTAGGAGAAAATCTGAAGGAAAAGTTTTTCAGCTGCAGACTATAAATGGTATTCCTCTTTTGCTTTTTTACAGATCTTTATCATGTATTGTCTTTTACTCCTGGGAGAAAGGGGTTTCTTAGTTTGCAGGAGACATTTTCTCCAGAAAAAACAGTTGAGGTGCATATGGAAATTTGTTCTCAGGACAATCTCCTATTTCATTTCAGGCAACTTGTCTTCTTCTGTTTTCACTCCAAACAATTGCTTCTATTTCAAAATCATTTTGGAACACTATTTTTTTTTTTTTTTTTTTTTTTTTTTTTATTTTTTTTTTTTATATTTTTTTTTTTTTTTTTTTTTTTTCTTTTTTCACTCCTAACATTTTCTTCTATTTCAAATTTTTTTTTGTTCTCTTTTTTTTTTTTTTGGGGGGGGGGGGTTTCATATATATTTGCTATATATTCCTTTTTAGTTCTCATCACTTTCTCAGATAATTTAATCTCTTTTGCAAATCCTGTTTACTTACTGTTTTTATTTATGCTGCTTTAAAAGATTAGTTGCTGTTTATAGACTAGTTTACTTTTGGTGTAAATGGTCAGATTGGGTAAAAAAGACTACAGGTAGTCCTTGACTTATGACCATAATTGAGCCCAAAATTTGTTATTAAGTGAGACGTTTGTTAAGTGAATTTTGCCCCATTTTATGACTTTTCTTGCCTCAGTTGTTAAGTGAATCACTACAGTTAATAAGTTAGTAACCCGGTCGTTAAGTGAATCTGGCTTCCTCATTGATTTTGCTTGTAAGAAGGCAATGGTTTGCAACGGAGATCACATGATCTTGGGACACAGCAACGGTCATAAATACGACCAGTTGCCAAGCATCTGAATTTTGATCACATGATCATGGGGATGCTGGAAAGGTGGTAACTCTGAAAAATGGTCATGTCACTTTTTTTTAGTGTGGTTGTAACTTTGAACAGTCATTAAGCGAACTGTTGTAAGTTGAAGACTATCATACTGAAATGGAAGAAAACATCTCAGAAATATTATTTTTTGTATAGTTACATGGATGTCTAACAAGCAGAGAGCAGTTTTCACCACTGAAAACCAGAAGTTGCTTTATATTGAGTAATGCCATTGATAGTCCAGTCATTGTCAACAATGATTCCTATTAGATTTTTGGAATTTACATTTTATTATCTTTATTTGGAAATGCCAAGGAATTAATTTGACATATGACAAAATGGAAAATGTGGGCTCCACCACTGAGCTACACTCACTCTAAAAAGGGGCTTTTTGGGGTATGATGTTTGATATTCAGTCTTTAAAAATGACTGACATTTGTATAGCATGTGAAATACTGCAAACATAATTCTTACTGCGGTAATTTATTACATAACATTTAAATGTATGAAATGCAAGCATACAGCATTTGTAGGTGTTATTTTCCTAGTGGATTGTACATTAGAAAGCTTTGGGGTGTCATGATCTGGCTGGTATGTTGGAAAATATTTGCAAGAGATATTTCTTTGCATGTTTTTTAGGCGGCACCTTTAGTTCCCATCATCCTTTCTTTTTGGAAGTGTCATCTGCGTATCCTTGAGTATATACTATGCAATGCCTTCATTTCAGTTTGATTTACACTTTGTGAGCGATTTATGGTCAGAATTGATTATCTAGGAATATGACTCTGCTCTAACCCAATCCAGCTGGTCTGATGAACCATTGATAGTCCTGGGGTATTTTCACAAGTGAAGTCAATGATATTGCTCAGCATGGAAATCTAATGTTTCTGATCATCATTAATGTGGAGGCACCAGTTTTTAGCGGAATGCACAATTTAGTCAGATTAGGTTTTACTTCCAACAGATAGAAAATGAAAAGCTGTCAAACATGCCTTTGTGGAAGCATGTTTGCTTTCACAAAGGCATGCTCTTCACGAGCATGCTCTTTACAGGCAAGAGCCTCCATGAAAAAAATGCAGCTTAAGAAATAAGTAAATTTAAGTAAATGCGGTAAGGGAATGACTGAGGAAAAGGCATCAGATGCTTAAAAACAAGCCAGTACTAATTCTGATGTTTTTTGTTTAATTAAAAACCGAAGGGGTGGGGGGTGGGCAGGGTTGTGATAAAGTGGCCTTTTTCCTCCTTCAGGGTAGTGTCGGTCCGGGACTTGGGCTTCTCCCTCCGTCCACTCCACCATAGTGTGTTTGGCCTGCCGAAAGGAGTCCTGGGTGATTGCCCAATCTGAGTAGTGCTCCTTCGAATGATTGACAACTGGGTTAGGCCCGCCGCGGTGCAAGAGCCAGAAGCCGAGGCTGCTGCTGCTGTTGCGTGGGTGGACCCCCGCTTGCCTTGCCTAAGGGTGTATCGCTCTCCACCCGCTAGTTTCCTAGCCAGTCGGCGGCTCCGTGAATCTATCACTGCGCGTATCCGGCTTCAGGCAGAGGCGGGAAGGGAGAGGAAGCCGCGATTGCTGCTGCTGTTATTGAGGCCAGAGGAAGAGCTGCGAAGCCAGCAGTAGTGACTTCCCTCACCTTGTGGAGGTGTGTTATTTTGGGCGGGTGAGAAAGAGAAGGAATTGGGCGGCAGTAAAAGTGAGAAGTAGCATAAAGGGTAGCATTGGACGGTGCTGGCGAGGGGGGGGGATGTTGCGTGGGCGGGATTTGAGGACACCGTACAGGCACAGAAGAGTTGCCCGGAGCAGTGGGCCGAAAGCGGAGGACATGGGGAAGTGCAAGCTCAGAGTAACGCAGGCAAATTGTGCACGTGGGCGCCCTGTTGCCGGAAGAAGGATCTGTGCCGGGGCTTGCAGGCTCAGTTACTGCTGTCGAGATGTTTGTCCGCGTTGAATCTCAGAGGTGGATCCGTCCGCTCCTTCGGTGCGGTCGAGGCAGCTCTCTTTCTGGATGGAGGTGTGTACGTTGTTCCCGCGCGCCCTTTGATCCTCGGACGCCTAGATAATGAGTAGGGCGGGAATTGCATTTCAAGGCTAACACGCGGCGGGTGTGGATTGTTAGCGGGTATAAAGGGACAGGGCTTGGCCCTTTGCTCACTGTGTATCCGAACAGAGATGGGGGAACTGAAAATCAGAGAACGGTAGCCGTGCGGTATGCTTGTTGATGGTTGGGAGGGAAACGCCGATGCTTACCGTTTTCAATCTTAACTATATTCCTTTGGCTATTCCACTGCAGACGGTGCAAAAAATACTAATTCCCTTTGCCTTGAACTTGCAAACGCGAACTGCTAGTAGCAGCGTTTACCTTTTGCAGGACTGCTGCGCCTCGTACATCGCACACGGGCGCCTCTAGATATTTTGGGGGAAAGGATTGCGATTGTTTTTCTACGTTTCCCTTTCTTTGGAGAAACCGTCTTTGTTGTAGCGGGAATGGCTTGTAGCCTTAACCTTTGTGTGCTGCTAAAGCGTTTGATTGTTGAATTTCATCGCTTCCTCCTTCCTCATCTTTCGTGCATGTGGTGCGTAATATTTTAAGTTACGAATATTTCTGGGAACCTCATTTAAGAGCAGATTGACCTGCCATATTCTCCTTTTTCTTGCTTTCCCCAGGTGTGTGTAGATCTCAGAGGTGTCTCCAGCACTTCGCAATTTAAACTACAAAAGGAGAGGGGAGCGTTTGGCCACTCATCTCTTCAGATCTTTTGTGTCAGGGAGGAAAAAAAGCGGAAAGAGAAGCGCAATCATCATCACTGAGCTGCTGCAGGAGGTGGAGAAGGAAAGGAAAGCAGGAAAATCACAATACTGTATTGCTTCTTTAGAATCAGATGGCGGAATTTGGCAGCAGAGGGGGAGACACTAGTGGGGGGAGAACAACCTCTTCCCCAAATTTGGCACATGGAAAGGTGGCCTTTAAAGCAGGTGATGGGGAAGGAGGAGGAGGGGGCAGTGGTATTGCAAGAATCCACTTGGACAGTGCTCGCAATGGGGTCTCCAATGGGGATTGTGCTCTAGTAGGAAACAGAGAACACATAGACTCTCTTCAACCAGGCAGCCCTGCTGTAGAGAGAGGATGTTCCAATCTGCACCCAGAAGGCAAATCTGGTATTCCCAAGAAAGCCAGCATTATCAAGGTAAGACAATATATTTTTAGCTTTTATTGACTCGGAGAAGATAACTTGCTGGGGATACAAAATGACCCTGTACAAGTCAGGTTGTCCTGATCACCCAGCGTCATAAGCAGTCTGATTGCTGATAGGCAGAAACCGCAGCTGTACAGGCCAGGAAAGACATCACAGTCCCAATAACAAGTTTGTTTATATAAATTAAGAAACATTATCTCTGTAAAAGGTTCTTGTCAAATTAGCTGATGGAACTGAAGGTAAATGTTGCTGGGGATACAGAATGACCCTGTGCCAGTGACCCTGTGCAAGTGAGGTTATCCTGATCACTTAATGTTATAAGCAGTCTGACTGCTGATTGGTAGTAATAGCAGCTGTGCAGGCCAGGAAAGATGTCAAAATTCCAATAACAAGTTTTGTTAACATGTTGCATGTTTCTTAATTTATATAAAGTCTTTCTGTAAAAGGTTCTTGGCAAATTGTTGTATTCTCAGAATGGATGGGAGGGAATTCCACCCCAGTAAAGTATGAAATCAATTCACCTTACAAAGATTATAGATTAAATAGTTTTTTGTTCATCATAGGAGCTATTAGATCCACTGTGCAGAACGGTTTTTCCTCTTGCTGACTGATGTACAGCAAGTTATGAACATGAGGGATTAATGACGTGGGTAAGAGAAAAATATAGAATGCTTTCTTGAAGGTGACAGCATATCATTCAGGATATTGACAGTTAAGAGATGAGACACTAGGAGTATCATATAGAGCAAAAATAAAATGTTTGTTTCATGTGCTTTGTTTAAATATAAAGTATACAAAAAAAAATCCCAGTTAAAACAGCCTATTTGCATATATTCCATCCTGGCTGTTTGGTGCAGAAATGAGCTGCACCAAAAATTACATAAAATAGGATTCTATATGGGGTGACATATATGTCAGTACTGCAATCAGTGTTATTTCTCTAGTTCTCTAGGAGTAAACGTTTTGGGTAGTCTTAAATTCTATTTCAAAATCTTGTTTGAGATTCAAGGTAAGAACTCAAGGACAGGCATTACCATTTGTCAAAATTTTGCATCTACCCTTTCTTTAGAGAGAGGCTTTGCAGACCGTTAATAACCCACAACAGCATATGTGGCAATCTATAGTAAAGTTTTTCTACAATGCTAAGTTTCTACACATACACAGTATGATTTTTTACACATACACAGTAGTCTATGTTTGTGTATAAGTGTAATCTGATCTTAGTTAAGAATGCCAGAGGTCTTTTGACCTAAGTCCAGATTCAAATATTCCAGATATCTTTAAATTGGGGATATGGTAATTTGTGCTATGTTGCATGGTTTATTAAATGTATTTTTAAAATATTCATTTTTATTTGAAATGTTTTAACCTAAACTATAACTTATTTTGAAATAAGCTAAGGATCCACACTGTGATATACAAAAATGAACTTTGCCTTCTCTGTGTAATTGTTGACATTAAATTACTCACCTATCTAGCGGTCAGTGCAAAACTGCATATTTCCTTTAACATTTTTAGGACATAATTGCTTGACAATTTCTGCATATAATATAAGGTTATTTTTGTATTATCTGTATAGCTGTTGTCATTACTTCATGTGGTCTGAGTTTCAGTGCTATTTTAGGTGCATTGGCTCATTCTTATTTTGGATTGGAGTGTCATTCTTCTTTAGAGCCAAATCCTACATATGTTTACTTGGAAGCTAGCCCAACTAGGTTCAGTGGAGCTTACTTCTATGTAAATGTTATCAGCATTAAATCTATATGAATTTTACGTGAGTCATATCTTGGAATTTCATAATCATATACATGGTATATAAATAACTGCAAAATTTCTGAAAACTGGGTTTTCCTTCTTAATGCGCTGTTTATAGATATCTATATTCAGGATTATTACACTTAATACACATGCATGGCTACAGAGAAGAAATACACATTCATGTAAAACAGTTTTCCAAATTAAAATAATATATATTTCATGTGGTATGTGATATGATTTTCAATATATATGGTGGCTAATGCAGAAATCTATTGATAAAATGAATAGATTTAACAAATTGTAGTAGGTACATATTTTTAAAATGGTTCTATCATTTGATTCTATATAATTTTCCCAAATTATATGATAAACATTGATAATGAAATAAGGTATAAATCCATATTTATGTAAATAATACATGGTGCTGTTACTTTCCTGTATACAATGTATTTTTTAAAACATTTGTTATCTTTTTGACTGAGAAATACATTTTTTTTTGCTATCTTGTCTCCTCCTGTTGCTCTATTCTTAAATTTCATTTTGTCCAAAGGCAAAATTACAGTTTATTTTGCTTTTGTAGCTGAACTTAAGATTTGGCAAAAAATAGTCCAAGTTGCAAGAGGAGTGTTTTGTTTCTTTTCAGTTAGCTTTAAAACCTGATTATTGTTAATTTTGGTTGCATGTATAAAATCCTGACTTAGACTAGGTAGTATTTCTGAGGGGCCCTCTAGGTCTTATAGTAAAGAATAGTTCCTGCTTCCAAAAAGCTAGTCTGTTGGTTTTCTGTGGTAGGCCTCACTCACCTGTGTTGCAATTCTCCATGTCCCATTTGTAACCTCTGGGTATCGTGATTGTATACCATTTGGTAGATCCTGATTGCATCCAAGTCTTCAGTGCAGTAGACAAAGCTAATTGGAAAGTATTGTAAGACTGCATATTCAAGTTCTGGTTCTTTTTAGGATGTTGCTGTAGCTGCAAGGATGCAGATACTTGATGCAAGTCCATAACCAAGGTTTTACTTATAGTGTATAAGGCCTTGAACTGCTCAGGACCAATTGACTGTTATATAGTTTATTTCTGAGTTCATCTGGATAGATCCTATTGCCTGTGGATAGAATTACAAAATGTCATCCTGTAATTGCTTATAGGCTAACATTCTGGAATTCTCTCTCCAGAGTTTGGAATAATGGGGTTTTATTTATTGCTTTTCTTCCCTTTCCCCCATTCTTTTCTTTTAAAATATGGTTTAAATGCATTGTTACTATTTGCATTTTCTAGTTTGTAAACCACTTTGCTTTTTTATAGGAAGCAGTATAAGATAATGAATCTGCTTTTTTCATGTGTTTCAGAGTGGGGAAGTTGTAGTAACTTTGTGCTACGTATATCACAGATAGTAGTACTTTTTGTACTTTATTTTTTTTATAAATATTTTTTTCAGTTTCAATTTATAAGTTTAAAAGTATATCTTTTGTTTGTATTATGAACATTATTTTCTTAAATATTGACAGATCTTGATAAACAAAAAGGTTTTTTTTCTTTCTCGATTTGTTAATGTCTCCCTTTTTTGTTTTCCAGTAATATTGGTACTCATGTTGGTCAGAATAGTCTGCTACATAATGCAAGTAATATATCTGCATTGAGTTCATATTATTAATAAACATTGTTTTTAGAAATGCATATGCTGCTTTATCTCTAAGAGAATTTATTCTTAAAATTGTTCTTTTAGACTCATTGAGAATATGACAAGGGCAGATTCTCCCCCCCCCATCTAAGAATCGTTATTGAAAAAGCTTTATTGTTTTCTCTATTAGTATTTTTTCTTTCCTAAACATAGTGGATCTTTTCAGTGTCCCAAAAGGAAATGAATGGATACATTTGGTGATTTCACTGTAAAATGCCTTTAAAATTTCAGTTTATATTTCTCAGTTTCTGAGAAATAGTACTCTGTGTATTTCAATGATAAATTTACAGTTGTGTACTATGCAAGTGAAATACAAGGCAGAGGAAAACTAGGAGAAGGTATATTTCATGAACTGAATTAAGTTATCCATTGCTGGCTATTTCTCAGAATGTTAATGAGGAAGTAAGATAAGATTTTATAATTCTTCTTTCTTTAGGAGAACCAATAATCTATATTTCATTTAAGTTGCTCAGGAGATGGTCTACTCCCGTGATGGCGAATCTATGGCACGGGTGCCAGAGGTGGCATGCAGAGCCGTCTCTCTGGGCACGTGTGCCGTCGCCAGCTGGTCTTCTGGTTTCCGGCGGGTGCATGCGTGCCGGCCAGCTGGTCTTCGTGTTTCCGGCGCATGCGCGCACGTTCCAGTTTGGGCACTCGGTGCCGAAAAGGTTCGCCATCACTGGTCTACTCTTTTCTTCTTTCATCCTTTTATGAGGATAATTCTGTGAAGTAAGTTAGATTGAAAAGAAAGTTCTCTGTTATGTTGTGAGCTTCAAGTCTAAACCTTCAGACCCTGAGTGTATCTGGTTCTCCTCTAACTATCATAATTTAGGATTAAGTATCTATAATACAACTCCATTTGGTCAGGCTAATAGGGGATCAGATTTAAAGTTCCTGGAGAGTATCGGATTGCCTATTCCTGTTCTACTTCTTCATTAGCTGTTTATTTTCTGCACCATCTATCAAGATTGAATGAAAAGTCTCCAGCTCCATAACTTTAGTTGAAGCAGATGGAGCAGAAAAATCCTTAAAATTAGCTTTTTTTGTTCTATTAAGATTTTTAAAGTAAAGATCTTATCAGACTATTTGTGACCATAACCCGATGAGTTTGGTTTAGAAAAAGAAAGCTACTACTTTTTGATGGAGACTAAATGAAATAATAGTATTGAAATAGTAATATTACAGAAAGAAGAATAGTGATGTAAAAAGAAAATGTGTTATTTTTTTAAAAAATAATCTAAATCTGGGCACCAATTTAAGAATTGTTTGGCAAGTAGAGCCTTTGTGATATTTTACACAATGTAATACTTTAGTGAAAATGAATTGCCAAAAGAAAACACAGGGTTATTTTGAATGAGATAAAAAGAACAATTACAGAACTATTGAGGAAAGGTAAAACCGGAAATAAAAATGAACTCTGCAAAGCAAAAAAAAAAAATGAATTTGTGAATAAACCAGGGAAATGGTTGACATATAAACTAAGAAAAAATATTGAAACGTCAAGAATTTCAAAGGTACTATACTAAGAAATAATATGACAGTACAAAAAACATTTAATCAGTTATTCTAATTTGTACAAAGAATATGATTTCTATGTGCAAAATAGATATTTAAAAAAAAATTACCAAAGAATTCAGCGAAGTAAAGACCAATTATGAATGGACCTATAACAACGAAAGGTTTCTGAAATTATAAAAAAGATTAAAGCAGAAAAGAGCTGGAACAACATGGAGCCTCTAATTAATGAATGTTTTGGAGGTGAATATTTGCAAATTTTGCAAAATATGAATTTTTATTATAGGGGAGGAAAGATGCCTGAGATGTGGAAAGATGCAAATATCAATATCCAAAGAAATTGAATCCTTTTTACAAACTATTTACTGCACACTTGTGCAAATGAGGGGCAAATGTTGTCTCTTCACCCTGGTCTTGATGGTTCTTTTCACTTTTAAGATTTTTTAAAAGTTTTTTTTATCTCACCTTTATTACTTTTATAAATAATTCAAGGTAGCAAACATACCTAATATTCTTTCATCCTCATATTTTCCCTCAACAACAATGCTGTGGGCTGAGAGAGTGATTGGCACTAAGTCGCCCAGCTGTCTTTTGTGTGTCTGCCAGGATTCAAAAGCACAATCACCTGATTTGTAGTCCGGTGACTTAATTGTTAGAATAAACTGGCTCTTCTTTTTCATTTGATTCTTCAGTTACTACTTCTTTTGTTTACAAAGTATTCCTTCCATTTTGAGGAAGAATGGAAGTGACATAGTAGTAGGTCTGGACTATATGGAGGAACAGGTAAGACCATGGTATTCAATTTTGTTAAATGTCTATTTAACAAAAGAGTCCTGAGGTATGAGGCCTAGCACTCTGTTGTAGCAAAATTTCTTTCTTGTGCTTCTAAATATAAACAAAGTGTTTATATTTTTTAATGTTGCAGTGTAAATAACACTGAGTTAATGCCAGGTTCAAGGAAGTCCATGTGAATAATGTGTATCCCCCAAAACTTTACCACAAGTTTTTTTTTTAAACTAGAGCCTGGGATTTGATTATTTTTTCCTGTAGGTGAAGATTTGTAATCATTTGATAAACTGACACTTCATTTTTGAGTCATAATGATGACTCATCATCTTTGGTTGTCACAATGTTGTGAAGAAATTCCACATTTTTATTTCCGTAGTATGATTACTGACAAATTTCAGTTCTCAAAGCTTTCATCTCTGCTGTCACATGCAGTGAATCTATCCTACAAACTCTTCCAATAATATAGCCTATACTTTCCTGTGAAATGCTGAGCTTAACAACAGTTCCCCTTTGATTGATCCACTTTGTCCTTTACCAGTTTAATGTTTCTTGTTGATTGCTGTGATAGATTATACACTTTATGCTTAATCACACAAATCAGTGCTTTCTGGTTCACCATCTGTACATTTTTTGGTCCAGTCATGCACAGTACTTGCATCAACAGAGCCATTATATAAACAGTCTGCATTTAGTACTGAATATCAGTTGGAGGGACTTCTTCAATGGTAAAAAATTCAGTCATGATGCATTGCATAAAATGCATTGACAAGTATTTATTGCAGGCTTCCATTTCATAGCAATTCAACCTTTTCGCACAGCAAATTTCTATCAACTGAAGTGAAAGAACAGATGCTAAACAATCCATCCAAGTTTGTACCATGTCAGTACTGCCATCTGTTGGCAGCTAATGACATTGGAGGCATTATTTTTCATTCAATGCTTTTAAAAATCATACAACTGTTCTTATAGGGTAATATAATGTATATGTTCTCCATAGTATTGACGGGAGAGTCCAGGATAGGTTGCTCTAGTCCCATAGCTCTATGGACTGAGTTGAATTTCTGAGGATCCGCCTCCCTGGTTATGTTCCTCAGTCGTTCAACTCCATCTCAGCTCATGGACGCATATTTGCAGCTCCGGTGAGCTTTTGGACTGTAGTTGCTGTTTTTTACTTGGACTTTCCCTGGACTTTCTAGTACACAGAACAACGTGGCTGCGATTTAGAGGCGTGAGTTGGATTGTCACTCTGCCTTCGGGTGAGCACTGTGGCTGCGAGCAACAGAAGTGCTCTGTGCTGTTTGTTTTCGCGCCTATTTACCTCTCAGTTGGCTCTTCCTTCAGGAGAACGAAGAGTGCGGGGCGGCCTTTTTGATCTTAGCGCCATTTGTTTTACCCCGTTTTAGTGCAGCCGAGGCCATCAAGGCTAGATTTGGCCGCTATAGGCGCGGTGCACCGTTTAAAGGCGCACGGTACCATTTTCATGATAGCCCTTGCCTGAGTCAGGTCTCGATCCTGACCATCCTCAACAGCACAACAGTGAGGAGGTGCGTTTTCACAGCGCCTGGCCGTTTACCATTGCCTCAGACACCGTTGGAGTGAGGCCTCACCTTTGGTTGCCTCGTGGTGTCAGCCATTTTGCCAGCCTCCTTAGCAGAGACGCCATTTTAATTCCATCAAACGACTGCAGACCTGTAATTTGGTGAGCCCAAGTGTTTTCATTGGGCGCTGAGTGGATTGGAGTCCCTGACAGCCTGCTGGTCAGACGCCTTCACCAGGGTGTTTCTGCAGCCGCAATTTTGCATAAGTCTGCCACCCTTTGTCAGCGGCTGGATTTCTCTGACCTCACAGCTCTAGAACCTTTAGTGAAGCTGTTCTGGAGAGGGAGTCACTGGTTGTGCTAACGGCCGTACTCCGGTTCTCTCCAATCGCCGTAGCAGCGGCGAACCGCGTAAGACTGCTCGTTATTAGGCGGCGAGGCCAGCGTGTGTGCACAAGCTTTGAGTCTTTCCAGCTTGTTTATTGATTCCATTGACCTTATAGTCTTTGGGATCAGGGACCGGGTTCCAGCCGCGGCTGCAGTGGGCCATTGCTCTCCTTTGGAGACTGCAACGACGCTGAGCCAGCAGCAGAGCTTTTCAAGTGCGTCTGCCCAGTTACCATGACTGCCTGACTATAATGGAAAGAGGCAGGGTCTGCACTACCACAGGCGGGGGCTTGGTCTCCTCCCGCCTCGGATAAGACTGGTAGAGTTCCAGCCAAGGCCAGATCTGCCAGTCTTGCAGCAGCAGAGAAGATCAGGACCAAGTCTTCTGCGCCTAAGAAATCTTCCAGAGTGGAGGAAAAGGCGGCTCACCAAAGACAGAAAGCATTAGACAAAGAGTGGAAGAAGGGTCCTTGAGTCGTAGTAACGCTTGTCACCAGGACCATCCCTCTGAGGCTGCTTTGCAGCAAGAGCTGGAGCCCGTGCAACAGGGGGTGCAGACTTCGTCTTGGTTCCCTGAAGCTCTCAGTGACCACCCTCTGCAGGGTCATTCTGGTCCTGTCAGGAGGGTGGGGCCCCCACCTGAAGCGACTTTTACCCCTATGTCGGCGGGGCTCTGCCCGGAGGGATTGCAGGAGCAGGATATACCTCCCTTTTTGAGACACTGGATATCAGCGGCAATTAGGGAGGGTATTGCGGAGGGGCTGCAGCAGCAGCCCCAGATACTGACTTCTGCAGCAGATCCAAATATTTACAGGGGCTCGTGGGGGCACGCAGAAGAGGAGCCTGCTTACCAGGCAGCTTACTCCCCGGGACCTTCAAACCAGAGCCAGGCCTCCCTTTCGAGGGCAAGCTCCAAGGGGAGGACAGTTTTTCAGATCATGATCAGGACCCCCCCCCCCAGTAGGTCTTTTAAGGGCTTATTTAACCCCGCCCTTTTCAAGCCTTTACCGGCTAAGGCGTGGGCCACTGCCCGTCCGGGAAAGGACTCAAGTGCTCTTGAGCCGCCTCAGAGTTCTGGGTAGCAGGAGGATATTCTCTTTTCAGAACAGGCCATGGAGACTGACTCCATTCTGATTCCCAAAATGTTCTTGGATGTCATCAGACGGCAGTGGAACTCGCCCGCCAGCGTTCCGCGTCCCAGCGGACTAGAGTACCTTCTACGTAATGGATCCCAATCTCCTCCAGTTGGTCCAGGTCCCAAAGGTCGATGCCCCGGTGGCGGCCTTGACCTCCACTTCGGTTCTTCCGCCAGATGCGGTAGATGCCTTGAAGGTGGATGAAAGAAGAGAGGAGATGGCTCTCCGGAGGGCCCATCAGGCTGACTCCTGGGCCATTCGGGCCTCTATCGCAGCATCCATCTTCACCAGGGCGTCGGCGCGCTGGCTGCTTCAGCTTCAGGACCGGATACCTCCAGAAGACCTCCAAGTCCACCAGGATCTCTCCAAAATCATCACGGCAGCTGAGTATACTGCGGATGCATCTTTGGCAGCCACCAAATTTTTGGCCCGCCGATTGTTATACAGTAGCTCCATCATTGGCGCATGGACACCAAAAACCGGAGGAAGCTGGCCTCCGGCCCCTTTGAAGGGGGAAGTCTCTTTGGGCAGTCCCTGGACCATTTCCTAGTGGAAACCAGGGACAAAAGGAAGGTTCTTCCTTCTCAAAGCAGGCGGGCGGATTTCCGCTCATCACCATACTTTAGACAGCCCTCCTTCCGGCAGGGGGGGAGCTGGGGTGAGCTTTCCCCATCAGCATAGGCCCTTTAGGCCAGCCTTCAGGGGCAGACAACAGCCGCAGGGCAGGCGGCCCTTCTGAGGCAGCAATAATAAGCCCTTCCGATGCCAAAAGTGACACTGGGCATCACCCTCCTATCGGGGGAAGGCTAGGTCTGTTCGCAGACCGCTGGAAGGAGACAACTGCAGATGCCTGGGTCAGGGAGACCTTAAGATCAGGGCTCTCCCCATTTCCGGAGACCCGGTACGACAGGAGCTCATGGAATTGGCAGTCCAGCATTTGCTGGACATTCGGGCAATTCAGCCGGTCCCACCGGAGCAGGGGGGCAGGGCTTTTATTCAATTTTTTTCCTCGTTCCAAAGACCTCGGGGGGGGGGGTTGGAGGACAATTTTGAATCTCAAGGGACTAAATCGATATCTGGTCTACAGAAGATTCAAGATGCACTCCCTCCATTCCATCCTAGCAGGAATTCGGGAGGGGGATTTCTTGACTTCTGTGGACCTCATGGAGGCCTACCTCCATGTCCCTATTCATCCAAGTCACAGACAATTCCTGAGGTTCTGCTATGCCGGGCGCCATTTTCAATATGCGGCACTCCCATTCGGTCTGGCATCAGCCCCGAGAGCATTCACCAAAATTATGGCAGCATTAGCAGCTTTCCTCAGGAAGATTCCAATAAGGATACAATGTTACTTGGACGATCTGCTTAACCAGGCGTCCTCCTGGCCGCTGGTGGAGAGAGATCTGGCCACTACGATCCGGACCCTCTGGGATCACGGGTTCTCCGTCAACCTAGCCAAGTGCCACTTGGTGCCCATTACAAGGCTAGTCCACTTAGGGGCACTGATAGACATGATCTCCGGTCATGTTTTCCTTTCCCAGGAGCGCCAGGACAACACCAGGACCTTGATAGGCCGGATGCAAGCAGACAGAATGGTTCCAATAGTGCTACTGTTTCAACTCCTGGGGAAGATGATCTCATCATCGTACCTTGGGCCCGGTTCCACGCCAGGCCTCTTTAGTGGCTCCTGCTGCCCCACCAGCGAGTGGGTCGCAGTTCATCCCCTTCAAGAGTTCGGATTCCACTGGACGTGATTCGCTCCTTCCGTTGGTGGGAGTCAAGGGCATCACGAAGGGCTGTTGTTACAGGGACCCGGTAAGACTAACTATAATGTCAGATGCCAGCCTTTTCGGCTGGGGGGCCCACTTCGGCTCCCAGGTGGCCCAAGGTCAATGGACACCACAAGAGCTCCAGCACAACATAAATTGGCTGGAGCTCAGGGCGGCCCGTTTAGCCCTCAAGTCATTCCAACGGGGTAGCGGGACATCATGTCCTACTCCTGACGGACAATGTTGCTACGAAGGCCCATGTCAGTCGACGGGGGGACTCGTTCGAAGTCCCTTGTGAAGGAAGTGGACACTTTGTACCAGTGGGCCGAGACTCATCTCTTTTCGCTCTGAGCGGAGCACATTGCAGGAGTTACCAACGTGCGGGCAGACTGGTTGAGCCGGGCCAGAGTTGACCAGACGGAGTGCCGTCTGGATCCCAGTCTGTTCGTAGAACTATCCGGATGGATCAGTCACCCTCTAGTGGATCTTTTTGCGTCCCTGTCGAACTCTCACCTTCCCAAGTTCTTCGCACGGTTCCCGGCTCCGGGAGCGGAGGGGGTGGATGCCCTCAGGTGCCCTTGGCCCAAGGGTCTGCTAGATGCCTTCCCTCCCCTGCCTCTTATCCCCGCTGTGATCCGGAAGGTACTGTCAGAACGGGCGGAGATCCTGTTGGTGGCTCCCCACTGGCCCAGGCGCCTGTGGTTCACCGACCTGGTCAGCCAATCGATCGCCAGGCCCTGGAGAATTCCACTGAAAAACGTCTCCCTCAGCCAGGGTCCCATTTTACATCCGGAGCCTCAATGGCTCCAGTTGACCGTTTGGTGGTTGAGCGGAGGCTCCTAACCCGGGAATTGTTCTCCAGTAGGGTCATCAGGACGATTCAGGCAGCCAGGCAGCCTTCTACCACGCGCATTTATAATGCGACTTGGCAGACTTTTAGCTCCTGGTGTTCGGAGCACCAGTTGGATCCTACTGTGGTTTCTGTAGTGCAGGTTGCTCAAATTCCTGCAGGAAGGTTTCGAGAGGGGTCTTTCCGCCAACACCTTACGGTGGCAGGTCGCTGCCCTCGCTTCAGTCTTACAGCCTGGGGATCGGGGTTCACTGGCCCATCACCCGAGGGTGCGAGCCTTTTTAAGAGGGGCCTCTAATTTAATGCCCCCACCCATACACTGCTACCCCACCTGGGATTTGACCACGGTGTTACAAGCTTTGACCAAGCCATTTGAACCATTGAGAGAAGCAAGCCTGCGTATCCTGTCGTGGAAGGTGGTGTTCCTAGTGGCCATCGTGTCCGCCAGGCGGATTTCGGAGTTGGCGGCATTGTCGGTGCGAAAGGATCTTTGTGTTTTCCATATGGACAGGGTGGTTCTACGGCTGGACCCTGTTTTCCTTCCCAAGATCAACTCCCTTTTCCATCAAGCCCAGGAGTTGATCTTGCCCAACTTCTGTCCGGAGCCCCGCCATGCTTTCGAACTCAGGTGGCATATTCTGGACGTGCGGAGGGCTCTCCGCACTTACATCCACAGAACCACTCCCTTCCGAAAGTTGGAGGCCTTGTTCGTGTCCTTTCGGCCATCAACTCTGGGCTGCAAGATTACACCTTCCACGGTGGGTAGGTGGCTTAGGGCCTGCATAGCCCGGGCTTATGAAACACAGTCTCACCAGGTGCCTCAGGGGATTACGGTGCACTAGACCAGAAGTGCGGCTACCACGGCCGCCTGGGCTACCCAGGCCTCTGTCGAGGAGATCTGCAGGGCGGCAACCTGGACGACTCCGTCTCCATTCATCCGCCACTATCAGATAGACGCCTTTGTCTCTGCTGAGGCTGCATTTGGCTGGCGTGTACTGCAGTGGGTGCTTGAGGAGCTGAGGATCCGGGACCAGAACAGTGCCCGCCCATAGGACTGCCAATCTTCGGTATGTCCCATCCTGGACTCTCCCATAGATACTATAGAGAAGGGGCGTTGGTCCTTACCTGACACGCCCTTTCTCTTGGTTAGCGACGGGAGAGTCCAGTCCCACCCATTGGTCTGTTTGGTCCTGCCGCGGGGTGTGTGTGTGTCTTTTTCATTTGCTGCAGGTCTGACCCAGTTTCCGGGCAGGGATCCGTTGACACTACAGTTGGCCTGCGTCATTCGCTTTGATTTCGTTGTCGACTGAGGAACGTCTCCAGAGAGGCGGATCCTCAGAAATTCAACTCAGTCCATAGAGCTATGGGACTAGAGCAACCCATCCTGGACTCTCCTGTCGATAACCAAGAGAAAGGACGTGTCAGGTAAGGACCAACGCCCCTTCTGATATTTAAGTATTTAAAGAAGCTAAGGAATGTTAAGCTAAAGAAGCTAAGGAATCAGTGGCCTCTTAAGGGCCACTGATTAAGATATTAAGAAATGAATGCTATTGCATTATTATATTACAATAATATAATACAAATATACTCTACAAATGATTCTACTGTATGTACGTTTGCTATGATAATAAGATAACATAATTTGGAATTTCCTACTTTTTTATATCTACAATACCAGAAGAGATCAATATACTTTTCGGAACAAAAGGACTGTTCTTTGTTATTTTAAGATATAGTTAAAAATGGCTAAAGATGAACTAACAGGATTGCATAAATATAATTCATAAGCAAAAATATAATTTCATACTTTTATGTTTGCAGAGATAAAGATCATAAAAAAATCCTGGAAGCAAGTGATATGTTGTTCTTGTTAAGAGATATTTTTCTTGCTCTTAATTGCCTAGAATTTTTAGAATTGTTTCATTGGCTCTTTAATGTTTTAAAAAGTTGCAAAATCAGTTACTACGATTTATAGAAATGTTTTGTTGCAGCACTATATTATAACAAAACTGGAAGACAGGTAACAGAAACTCATTTGTATTCATTTATTTTAAGAATTGTTTACCCTATGTATAAAATATAATTTTGAAACAGTGAACAGGAATTGTTCAAGTCAGATGCCAGGGTCTGTTTAGACTGGTTTTGACTTCCAGAGTAGTTTTCCCCCCCTGCAGTTTCTTGTTTATACATAGCTATCTAAACTACAAAAGACAGAAAAATGTTCCCCAATGTGCAGAATTTAGAAAGACGTGAAATCATCCCAATATCAAATGAAAAAGCACTTTACTTGACAGCAGGTTTTAAATTTCAAAAACAAGAATGCTGAATGCTCCGAATATATAAAATACTAGATTTCTGAAACATGTTTTCTGAAGTAAAACTTAAATTTATAAATGAGAGCTGATGTTTTTTTCCAGCTGATATATTTGATAGGCTTTTAACAAGAATTTAAGACAAAAGAAATACTTCAACATATTTTGATTAATCAGTTAACCCTGGAGTTTGGGGAACAGTTGATCTGTAAAATATTTGAAATATAAGGAAGGTAACAATTGATATGCCACATAAAACAAACATTAAACTGAAATGATATATTCCATGAGAAATTTCCATTGATTTATTTCTGACAAAGCATATATATAATATTTTGCTTTTAGGCCTTGATTGATGTTTGGAAACAAGTATTGCCTAAATTTGGGATTCAAATTATTGAATAAATAAAATCATTAAATAGATTTGCTTGTCTGATACCCTGTTTCCCCCAAAATAAGACACCCCCTGATAATAAGCCCAATCGGGCTTTTGAGTGCATAGCAATAAGGCCAAGCGCTTATTTCAGGGTTCAAAAATATATAAGACAGGGTCTTATTTTCGGGAAAACACGGTAATTCTGGATTAAAAGAACCAGTTTAGTTAGAAAGCAAAAGACTGAGTTAAAGTTTTGCCTTGGCCATGAAAACCAGCTGAGTGACCTTAGGCTAGTCTACATACTCTCAGCCCAACTCACCTCACAGAGTTGTTGTGGTGAAAATAGGAGGAGAAAGGTGTGTTGAATATGTTTGCCACTTGAGTTATTTGTAAAAATAATAAAGGTTGAATATAAATAAGTAAAAGCAGTGAAAGCTAAAATATATATTTTCCAAAAAGTATTTGTGAGTGTTTTGTTTTGGAATATTTAATGTTTTTAATGTTTTTTTTTCTTAAAGAGGTTGGCAATCTTCACTAAGAGCATAGACAAGATTACTGTGGTTCCCTAGCTGGTTTCCTAAGACAGTTATTCTTAGTGAACTAATCGAGGCTGCTTATAGTAATAATGTAATGCTGTAGAGAATGGCAGTGTTATAATTATCTGTTGGTCTGCTTCACTCTTACTTTCACTGCCCTTTTCTTTCCCCCCTTCTCTTTTTTTCAAGGTTGTATCAATATGGTAAAGTGAGATTAATTTCAGGCAGTGATGCTGTTTGATAATGAGATAAGTGCTTTATTTTAAGTCCTTTTAGTAAGACAGTTATGGGCTTCCTCTTTTTAGAATGTAAAGGGTTTTTTCCATTAGTAAATGACAAGGCAGAATTTGCTTACAATTATGATTATATATTTTAGTTCTGGTATTGTGGCACTAAAGTAGCATATACTATAGCTTTGAAAGACTTGGTGTTTTAGAAAATGCTTGTTGACATTCTAAGAAAAAGTTATTTGTAATATTTCTCAATACTTCTAGCAAGAGAATATTCTGAAGAACAAATTCAGTTTTTTGCTATGGATGGGTAAATTTATATGCATAATTACAAGTAGTCCTTGACTTTCAACAGTTCATTTAGTGACCGTTCAAAGTTATGACACTGAAAAAAGTGACATGACTTTTTTTCACACTTATGACTATTGCATAATCCCCATAGTCACATGATCAAAATTCAGACAACCAGTGGCAACCAGTGTCTAAATTGAAAAAACAAATATTTATGATAGTTGCAGTGTGATCACCTTTTGTGTGTTGTAAGGAATATCCTTCTGGGTTCGGTTCCAAGTGGGGAAAAAGACACTGGATTCATGGAAGTTGCTTGGAAAGAAGGTTTAATGGTGGACAGGAGCACATGGCAGGGCCTCCTGAAGAGAAAAGGTGGATCACATGCTTCCAGATGTTGGGTGAAGAGAAAAGGGGTGAGATGCTGAGAGTGCCCTGGTTTTATGTCCTCTGTTGGGCCCCATCTCTTAGTTTCCTGTTCCTGTACAGAAATATATCCCATTGGCTGTCAGACTCCCATGGGGCCCTGCAGGGGCAACTCTGTAGGCTGTCCTGAATACCAAGCTAGTTTGAGTGCTGGCTGATGCAATCTTCCCAGGTGCCATGAGGCAGAGGGCTAATCCTATCTTTGTTATGTAGAATAGACTGCCCATTGACAAAGGTGGGGGGATGAGTGAGCTGGGCCATTCCTTGATGGCCCATTGACAAAGGTGGGGGCTACTAAGAATGAGTCTGTTTCCTTTCTAAAAGCATGTTTCTCAATTTCTCTAGGGATATTCTATATAATATTCTGCCTTTTTTTAATATTTTCCTAGGATATTTCATTTTTCTAGGAGAGGGGTGGGTGCTAACTTCCTACATGTGACCTTCTGACAAACAAAGTCAATGGGGAAGCCAGATTCACTTAACAACCATGTTACTAACTTAACAACTGCTTGATTGTATTAGGTTTTTTTGGAGTCCATCGAATAAGTAAACGACTACCTGTAAATATAATAGCCATGTATAAGTAATTGCCAAAGAATGGCTAGTGAAAAATGCATCTCCAAACATACAAAATTTTTATTGTCTGAATATTCTGTGGTTGAATTCTATTTTTTCCCACTGAAGCAGCATAGGTATCATTTCTTGTAATGTTGCTTTTCAGTTTGGAATTCCAAAGAAAACATGCTGTATATTTGCTCTTCATTAAAAAGAATGTTTTAGTACTCCAACTTTATACTGAAGCCTAACATAAGCAGGCACATCCCACTGTAAATAGCTCCATGTGTGCTTACAGTATTTTATTATAAAATGTATTTGTTATGTAAAATCAACAAAACAAAGCAAACATATATGTTGTCATGCATTTTCCTTTTATGATAAGCAACTGTCTGCATTGCATAGAGGAAGTAAGAAAAAGCTACTCAAAGAAATTAAAGACATGAGATAGGAAGGAAAATAATAGTATTATATAGCAAATCTAGTCTATTCCACCACCATTACTTTGTCTATGTATAACTTACTAGCCTTGCAAACTATCATTGTTTCCATGTCCATATATTGCTTCTTATATTACTTTTTACTCTTTAAATCAGGCATCTAATCCACAGTCTGTGGACGTGTGGTTCTGAACAGCTAGTAATGTGGCATCATAAGATCGTAAACTTTTAAAATTATTATATGATTTATATACATTGACTACTTTATTAGATGCGTTCCAAGACAATTCCTCTTCACTCAGTGAGTGCTGCCCAGGCAAGCTAAATGTGGATAGCCATGCTTTATAGCAATAGCACTTAGACTTATATACCGCTTTATAGTGCTTTACAGCCCTCTCTAAGCGGTTCACAGAGTCAGCATATTGCCCCCAACAATCTGGGTCCTCATTTTACCCACCTCGGAAGGATGGAAGGCTGAATCAGCCTTGAGCCGGTGAGATTTGAACCGCTGAACTGCAGCTAGCAGTCAGCTGAAGTAGCCTGCAGTACTGCACTCTAACCACTGCGCCACCTCGGCTCTAACTTTAAACTTTTTGTTTCTTTTCATATATCTTATCAAGTCCATCTAGCCATAACTTTCTCAATACTGTCAACCCATTTACATTTACATTTACATTCATTCATATACAAACACACACACATGCATATACATACCTCAGTTTTATTCTCAAACTACTTCAACATACTATCAGACTAGATTTTTCTTCTGTTGTGTCTAATTTGTGGAAACTGGGCAAATTCCTGCAGTTTTCTTAGCAAGCTTTTTCAGAAGTGTTTGCCATTACCTCCTTCCTAGTCTGAGAGAAAATAAAGTCATCCAACTGGCTTTATGCCCAAGGTGGAACCAGAACTCCTAGGCTCTGGATTCTAGCTTGATGCCTTAAAACGGGTGTCAAACTGGCAGCCCACGGGACAGATGCGTCGCACTCAGGCCATGCCCACCCCAGCTCTGTGAAGGGAAAAAACATCACAAAACATCACGTGATGGCAATGTGACGCGCGAATTTGACACCCGTGTCTTAAAGGCTTAAACCATAGACCAAATTGACTCTGTAATCCCTTTTGTATTCATCTATGTTCATTCAATGTCTATTTTTGTCTCCATCTCTTGTTGAGAAACCTATTATCACTCAACTTTCATATAACAACTTTTCAAAATCATCAGGATACTTTTACATAGTCATATTCACTGATTTCAATATTGGTTTGTTTATTCCTCATAAGGAATCATATTGTTCATTATATTTCTATCAATATTTACACATACAGGTAGTCCTCAACTTATGACCACAATTGAGCCCAAAATTTCTGTTGTTAAGTGAGACATTTGTTAAGTGAGTTTTGCCCCATTTAATGACCTTTCTTGCCACAGTTGTTAGATGAGTCACTGCAGTTAATAAGTTAGTCACCCAGTTAAGTGAATCTAGCTTCCCCATTGACTTTGCTTGTCAGAAGGTTAAAGATGGTCACATGTCCTGCATACTGCAACTGTCATAAATATGAGTCAGTTGCCAAGCATCTGAATGTTGATCACATGATCATGGGGATGTTGCAAAGGTCATAACTGAGAAATGGTCATAAGTCACATATTTCAATGCCATTGTAACTTTGAACGGTGACTAATCAAATTGTTGTAAGTTGACGACTAACTATTAAAAAATTCTCCATCGTGGGAGGAGCCAGCAGTCAGGATGGGCTGTCCTTGTCCGTCAGCAACGAGGGCCAAATCAAATTTGTTATAGGCGGATCTGCCCCCTGGTTACCCAGTTCTGACTCGGTCTTTGCTCCATCCCAGCTGCTGGTTCCATCGGTCAGAGTTCATTTTTCCTTCATTGATCATCTCCTGTGAGTGATTCTCGGGTGGGCGAGGAGACGGCGTGGCATTGACGCAGTGGCTTGTAGCCCAGTCTGCCACGTGGGGGGGGGAATGGCCCTGGCCCCTTACCCCCCCTTCACCTGCTCGAGCCTTCTAGCGGCAGCGGCCTGAAATCACCAACTGTTCGTCGTGGACTTGGACATTAAGATTGACTTGTGCTCCCCTGATTGCCTCGGGCGATTCGGCCGTGAGGGCTCGCCACCCTCTTGCCGCGTCTCCGCCCACCCCAACTTAAAAGGCTCGCTTCAGGCGCAGAGCTCGATCACCGCTGGAGTTTTTGCTTGCGGCCTCCTCTTTTTCGCTCCGGCTCCGTTTCGCGCCATTTTTCATGGCTGAGCTGTCGCCGCTGGAGCATTCGCTTGCGGTCATCTCCTCTTCGCCTCAGACGCGGAGGATCCCATTGCTGCTGGAGCTGTCGCTCGCGGTCTCCCCTTTTCAGCACCGCTGCTCTTTGGCGCTTTTGGCCAGCTGGGATTTCACTGCTGGAGCGTTCGCTCACGGTTTCCCACCTCAGTTACCGGCAACACACGGCCCTAGCGCACGCGCCTCTCACGGGCCTTATCCGGCACCTGGCAGTGAATTTCGCCTGCCTCTACCACGGGGGATTCGGCTTGGGGATCGAGGAACACTCTCCCCCCCCAACATTTCTCTGAGGGCGTCATATACCTGGATTCCCAGGGACTGCGCTGAGTGCATGACTCAGGCTTGGGCCTTTCCCAGATTAGGCCAGATGGCCATTTTGTCCCAAGATGGCGGACGGGGCCTCGCTCCAGACCCACAAGCCGAGTGGCAAGCGACAGAAAAAGTCTGACAGGGTTGTTGCAGAGGATGACTCTGCTGATTCATCTCATCATTCCCGGGGGTCAAGGTTCTAGGGCCTCTGAGAGGGCTGAACAATGGAGGGATCGGGCCCTTCAAAAGATCCATACCAGGGCGGCTAAGGCCCTTTCATCTCAACATACTGGCGGTTCTGGAGATTCCGGCAATGATCCTTTGGCACTTGATGCTCTGACCCTGCCCAGTGCCACCACTGGTCTCTGGGGCCCGGCAGGCCTAGGCTCAACAGCGTCCTCCCAGGCTCCATCCTCGGGCTTGCCTGATTCCGAGCCTAGCCCTCAGTCTGTGGTTAATACAGCCTCTGACCTCTCCTTGCCTCTGGATCAAGCCAGCCTTCAGCTGTTGATTGCGGAGGCGGTCCAGAGGAGCATAACTGCCAATCTGCAGTCCCTGGCTTCCTCCTGCCACATCGCAAGGGAGAGGGCCCGGTTCCCCGTCGTGAGGTCTTGCCGGGCACTTGCGCCGGCGTAGTTGAGGAGGAGGATGTATCTGACATCTCTGAGGCAGCTAGTCAAGCGGATTGGTACGCTTCGGCGGAGGAATATTCATGGGAATTTTCTGATGATGAGGACGCGGCCTCTGAACAACCGTCCTCCTTGGGGTTATTTCCCCCAGGCCTTTTTAAGTCCCTCCTAGCTAAAGCTAAGGCAGTGGCGGGACTTGAGGTTCCTGCTCCTCAGGAGTCGCTGAGCGATCAACAGGTTGATCCCCTTTTTTCCGAAGTCACACCGTCCTTGGATTTTGTGCCAGCTCCGCCCTTGTTTCTGGATACGGTGAAGCATCAGTGGTCCAATCCAGCTTCTGGGCCATCTCCCTCGGCCATGGAACGCAAGTTCTTCAATGTCGTTCCGGCCTTAGCAGACCTCCTTGACCTCCCTTTGGTTGACCTGCCGGTGTTGGCTCTGCACGCGCCAACCACGATGCCGGGAGAGTCGGAGGAAGTTCTCAAGCCTGAGGATAGGAAGATGGAGCAAGCCCTGATTCGGGCCCACCAGGCGGCTGCCTGGTCCATTAAGGCTTCATCTACCTCGTCTTTCTTCGCCCGGGCGTCTCTCATCTGGCTCAGGCAGATTCAGGAACATCTTCCAGCTTCCAACCTGCAGGCACAACAGGACCTGAACAAGGTTTTTGCGACCTGCCAATTCCTCTCCGACTCCTCGCTGCATGCATCCAGGTTCGCTTCTAAGGCGTTAGTGGCTACCACAGTTGCCCGGCGCATGCACCAGTTGAAGCAGTGGCCCGCCGATGCCCACCACAAGTGGCGCCTGGCCTCTGGACCCATCAAAGGAAGGCACCTGTTCGGGGAGTCGATTGAGCCCATCCTAATCTAATCCCGTGACAAGCGGAAGATCCTCCCATCAATTTCCTGCAAGGGTTTCCCGAGGCAGTCTCCTTACTTCCGACGGCCCTTTCGGCAGCCTGACCAGGGCTCCAGTTTCTCCCGGGCCCCAGGTCAGTTCGGGTTCTGGTCACGCCTCACCCAGGATCGGGCCGGGAGGGGGAAACAATTTAGGAGACCATTCCATGGGACCGCCGGCGGTCGTCCTGCTAGGAGGGGGAAGTGGTTGTTTCCCGGACGTCCCAATTGGGGGTCGCTTAGCTAGATTTGCGTCCCGCTGGGCCTCTACCACCTCTGATTCCTGGGTGCTAGACACCGTCCGATATGGCCTTTCTCTTGAATTCCTCTCCCCTCCCCCGAGGTTTTTTATTAAGTGTTCCACCGCCAGGGACCCTTCAAAAAGGGCGCTCATGGATGCAGCGGTGCAGCATCTGCTGGACATTCGGGCCATCCAGCAGGTGCCCCTTGACCAACAGGGTCAGGGGTTTTTTTCTATCCTTTTTGTGGTTCCTAAAACCTTGGGCGGTTGGAGGGCAATTTTGGACTTAAAGCATCTGAACTCGTACTTAAATTATAGGAAGTTCAAGATGCACTCCCTGCACTCCATTTTAGCATGTATTCATCAGGGAGATTTTATGGCCTCGTTGGATTTAACTGAAGCCTACCTGCATATCCCAATTGCTCATCACCACCGCAAATATCTGAGGTTTTGCTATGCAGGTAGGCATTTTCAGTACAGGGCCCTCCCCTTCGGGCTCTCATCGGCCATGAGGGTGTTCACAAAAGTCCTAGCGGTCCTAGCAGCCCATCTCCGGACCTTTTCGATCAGGGTTCAATGTTACCTAGATGACATCTTGGTGCACGCGCCCTCTAAACAGCTCGCGCTTCAGCACCTCCGGGTGACTTCCACCACCCTGCGCGACCACGGCTTTTCTATTAACATTGGAAAAAGCCACCTTTCCCCTTCCACCTCAATTGTCCACCTGGGGGCCGTAATCGACTCCCGGGCATGTATGGTTTTTCTCTCTGAAGAGAGGCAGGTCAGCCTTCGAGAGCTAGAATCCCAGATACAGTGCGTGGCCTTGTCCCCTTTGTCAGTCTTGTCCACTCTCCTGGGGAAAATGGTTTCCTGCCTGTCTATCACCCCTTGGGCGCGACTTCATTCTCGGGAGCTACAGTGGTTCCTCCTTCCCTTCCAGAAGGAGGGTTGCGGATCGTCGTGCCACAAGGTCCAGCTCCCGTCACGGGTTCGACGTTCCCTGAATTGGTGGCAGTCTCCAGCCATTGCCAAGGGATCCCTCTTCACAGTTCCGGACACTATTACCATCACGACGGATGCAAGCCTGACCGGGTGGGGCGCCCATTGCCAGGGACACATGGCTCAGGGTCTTTGGTCGGCAGAGCAGGCCAGGTGCTCAATCAACTGGCTAGAGCTGCATGCGGTGTCGTTGGCCCTCAGAAACTTCCATCATCTGGTGTCGGGCCGCCATGTGTTGGTCTTAACCGACAACATAATGACGAAGGCGCACATCAACCGCCAGGGGGGTACCCGTCACGGACCCTCATGACCGAGACGCTGAGGCTGGGCCTGTGGGCGGAGCATCATCTCCTCTCCCTGTCAGCGGACTACATCTCCGGGGTTGCCAACGTGCAAGGGAATTGGTTCAGTCGCTCGACGGTGGACCAAGCCGAGTGGTGTCTGGACCCGTCGGTGTTCCGTTCCATCTCGGACAAATTCGGATCCCCCCTAGTGGATCTCTTCGCAACCCTGGAGAATGCCCAGCTCCCGAAGTTTTTCTCACGCTTTCCCGCTCGGGGTGCGGAGGGGGTCAACGCGCTTCGGAGCGCCTGGCCGCAGGGCCTTCTTTATGCCTCCCCCCCTTCCCACGCTGGCCCAGGTCATTCGGAAGATGCTTCTGGAGCAGGCAGAAATGGTCCTACTTGCTCCCTACTGGCCGAGACAGCCCTGGTTTGCGCACCTCTGGGCTCTTTCCGTAGCGAATCCCTGGAGACTCCCCATCTCCCCTGCTCTTCTCAGTCAGGGGTCGCTGGTTCACCCGGATCCTCAGTGGTGCCAGTTGACCGCCTGGTGCTTGAGCGGGGCAGCTTGAGTTGCCAAGATTATGATCCGGATGTGATTTTGACCATCCAGGCCTCCCGCAGTACGTCCACAGAACGGATCTACTCAACTATGTGGAAGACTTTCTGCACCTGGTGTCCTTCCCAGGGTCTATCTCCACTCCGGATTCCGTTGCCTAAGGTCCTGAAATTCCTGCAGCTGGGTCTTGACAAGGGTCTTTCGCCTAACACTCTTCGACGCCAGGTTGTGGCCCTCTCATCGGTCCTATCGTGTGGCCACTTTGGCTCCCTTTCGCAGCTCCCCACCGTGTGTCGGTTTCTCAAGGGGGCTTTGAACTTACGACCCCCGGTGGTCCACCGGTTCCCCACCTGGGACCTTCCCAATGTCTTGAATTCTCTTACTGGTCCTCCGTACGAGCCCCTGAGGGAGGCCCCTCTCAGGCTCCTGTCCTTTAAGGTGGCCTTTTTGTTGACCATAACGTCCGCTCGCAGGATTTCGGAACTCTCAGCGCTCTCCATCCATGACGACCTGTGTATTTTTCACCGTGACAAGGTGGTGCTTCGGCTGGACCCTTCCTTCCTGCCGAAGGTTAATTCGGCCTTCCATAGGGCGCAGGAGCTGGTGCTGCCCTCCTTTTGCTCCAACCCCGTTCATCCTTCCGAACGGCGGTGGCATACGTTGCACGTCCGGCGGGCTCTCCGCGTTTACATCGAGCGGACTCACCCCTTCAGGAGGACGGAGGCTCTTCTTGTGGCCTTTTTACCCCGGACCTTAGGCCTCAAGGCTTCCTCAACGTCTATCGGGTGCTGGGTCAGGGGCGCCATCGCCAAGGCCTATGAACTGGCTGCACTTCCACGCCCTGCGGGTATTACAGCACACTCTACACGTAGTGCCGCTACGTCGGCTGCTTGGGCGACCCAATGTTCATTGGAGGACTTGTGCCGGGCCGAGGTTTGGGCCTCTCCTTCCCAGTTTATCTGGCATTATAAGATAGACAAGTACGCATCGGCTGACGCCGCCTTTGGCCAGAGGGTGCTGCAGAGGGTTGTCGAGGCTTCTACCTGAGTGTGCCCTCCCGCTGGGACTACAAGCTTTGGTATGTCCCATCCTGACTGCTGGCTCCTCCCACGATGGAGAAGGGGCATTGGTCTTACCTGATACACCTCTTCTCATTGGGAGGAGCCAGGAGTCAGTCCCGCCCTTTCTTCAGCCTGAATCTGTTTCTGGACTCCTCATCTCCTATCTCTGTTGGACGCCACTGCTCCGTTGTTTGGATGTTGGGTTTTTTCTTGCTTTTGAACCAGTCTCTGCTGTGTTGGGATGTGAGCACACCCATTGTTGGGTGCACCTTTTCTTCCTTTGCCGCGCCGAGTCTACTGTTCGGATTCGTCAGAACTGGGTAACCAGGGGGCGGATCCGCCTATAAACAAATTTGACTCGGCCCTTGTTGCTGACGGACAAGGACAGCCCATCCTGACTGCTGGCTCCTCCCGATGAGGCATATCAGGTAAGACCAATGCCCCTTTTCATTGGGTTTCCCACCTTCAGGAAATATTCTACAAAGATATACTCACAAATGTATTTGCTGTAGTTTGTCACCATTTATATATGTCTTGCAGTCATTCTTTTAGTTTTTCCTGTGAAACACAATTATCTTAGCTTTCAATGCAGAGTCTTGAGAGTTGATAATAGAGCAGCATATAAGTATCAGTGAAATAAATCTGCCCAATGTTCTTTACAAATCTTTCATCCTGAGCACACTTCTGTCATCACCGTAAGTATTCCTTTATACATTAATCCATAAATACATTAATCAACAAATATACATCTTTATTTTGCTCCCTGTTCAATGATTTGGTAAACATTCAATATATTCCCAGTCATGCTTTGCTTCTATTACATACATTTCTTACGTGTACATACTGTATACCGTGTTTCCCCGAAAATAAGACATGTCCCGATAATAAGCCCAACAGGGCTTTTCGGGACATGCGTTGAAATAAGCCACCCCCCGAAAATAAGCCCCCCCATTACTTTCCGGGGGGAAAGGGGGGGGCATGCCGGGAGGCGCTCTTTTTGCTGCGGGCACTTTTTTGGCCGGGAGAGCGAGAGCAAGTGAGAGTCGAGGGCACGCACACCCGACGAGACTGCTCGGCTCCTCTGGGCTCCGCCTCTGCCAGCGTTTTCAAACGCGCTCCTGCCTCCGAGGAAGAGAAGGGGAGCCT
>QLTV01002934.1:465121-483937 GCA_003457575.1 Thermophis baileyi | reverse complement strand
AAGGAGGAGAAATTTCACAGTTATCAATTTGTACAACTAGCAATCCCCCAGGATGGAAACTGCAGGAATTATAGAGCTGGAATATCTGGTTGGCCTCATGTTGAAAAAAAGCCGGCGTCGAGCCCAGTTTCAAGGCTCACCATACTTGGGGGAGGGAGATGAGGTAGCTGCGGACCTAACAGTGCTAAAATACAAATGGCAATACGAAGGGTGATAAACTCCAGATTCAGGCAGCTCCCACGAGGCGCTGATGGATGACGACATGAAGTGACCCAAAGTTGAACAGCTGGGCATTAAAGGAGGAAACCTGCATGCAGCCGGGATGGAGGGGTGGGGCTATATCGTGGCGTGGACGGATGGTGGTTAGGGGCTTATGGATATAAGCAGCACTGGTAGGCGGAAGCTCCCAGGGCTGACTTTAATTGATTATCAAACTCGTCGTGTTCCGAGGTCTTGGCTTGTAACAGAATAAAGCACTTTACAGCTGCTTTACCGTGAAGGCTTCTTTACTTGTAGATGCCGTGCCTGGACAGGCTGAGAGAAAGTCAGCCCTCCTCCTATCAACTCCATTTCGGTTGAGTGGAGTAAATCTTGGAGCTGCAGGATGGCAGAAGGTATGGTGCCGGCAGAAGTGGAGGCTGTGGCAGAAGAGGAGGAGGCAGTCATGGAGGGGTCTTCTCTGCCTGTGGTGAGGCCTAAGGAGCATGAACCCCGGAAGGAGGGGTTCAGGGTGGATACCCATGAGGCTGGGGGCCGGCCAAAAGACATCAGGGGAGTGGTGGCATAGCTCTGCCTTGACTGGGCCTGCATGCTCCAGAGCCACACCCCCACGTGCTGGAGCCCCCTTCCAAGGCTGGAGGGGAAAACCTGGGTTGAGGATGATGAGGGTGAGTGGAGTTACTCCACTGGCCCTGGGAGTAATACTATGGAGATACTAAGGAAACGGTTCGGGGAGGCTAGTTTTCGTGATGCGTCCTCCTGGCAGCCCTGGGTCAAAGGGGTGGAGCCTCCAGGGGCCTGGCATAATGATACCCGACCGGATACCCGTTTTTATCTTGCAAGCCCCAAGCTGCAATTGGATTCGATAACCAGACGACAAGGGGTTGAAGAGTGACAAAGTTCATGGGAACATGGTTCTTCTTTGGGGGACGTGATGCGAGGTTCGGATAGGGCATCACGCAGAGGGGTTATGACACAAGAGGGGGACCAACAGACAAGGGGAAAGGATCCAGTGACCCACCAGGGAAATGGCTGTGTTAGGGGTGGTGCATCGCAGGATCAGCAACCCCTGTGGGGTCCTGGGACGTGGGCCCAACCTGTGCCCTGGGGGCCACTACCAATACAACCTGCACCATGGGGTTCACCACCAATACAAGCAACATTTGATGGAAGTCTGGACCGTGTGGCCCTCTTTCTCAGTCAAATAATTGGTCATATGGACATGTATGGAAGATTTTACCCAACCCAGTGGTCGATGGTGGTGGCTGTCACGGCAGTGCTTACTGGAGAAGCTGCAGATTGGATTGCTGATTTGCAATAGTGACCATGCAAGGGAACTGGCGGACCTGGGACTATTTTTGGAAGCATTGAGAGTGAGATTTGAGGATGGGACTTGGACGCAACTAGCTGAGGGGGAGATTCTAAGACTTAAACAGCGGGGCCAACCAGCCAGGGAATATGTTAGGGAGTTCCGTAAAATAGCTGGACGTCTACGAGCATGGCCAGAGCGCATGTTAGTACATCAATTTCATCTGGGATTAGACCGGGAGCTTCGACGGGCTTGTGTATATAGAGGTTTACCGCACCATCTGACTGACTGGTTTAGGGCAGCCGTGGATTTAGATATTGGGTTGCGGGAGTTCCGGATGCGAGGGGATGGAGGCCCAGGACAGCTAAGACGGCCAGTGCATAAACCAATACCTTCCAGGGCTATACAAGCTCCGGTCACTACATCGGGGGTTAGTGATAAGACCCAAAGGCCTCAGTTTCGTTGCTTCAGATGTAACCAGGTGGGCCATTGAGTGGCAGAGTGTCCGTTTCCTATTCCACGCACGCCAGCTCTGAGACCGCCATCTACTGGTGAAAAGATGAAGGATCGGGCTCGACCGACGCCGGAACGGTCCCGTGTAGCAGCACAATTGCAACCACCAGACACCCTAACTCCTTTAAGGATACTGGTGTCCCTCCGGTGACTGGGAGATTCCCGGTGGTGTCCTGCGATAGTGACGATGAGGACTCCGATGGCCCGATGGTAAGCGACCCTATCTGTCCCTTTGTGATCCCCGTATCTGTCCGGAATCGCCGGACGTCACAAGAAGCTACATATGGGGCCCTGATAGACTCTGGGTGTATTCTGTTTAATCCGCCGTAGTGTAATAGATGAATTGGGGGTTAGGGCGGTGTGGATGTGCCAACCTGTTAAATTCGAGCAAATGGACGGGTCTGTGTTGGGGTTTTTTCCAGCCACCCATTTTACAGAACCTGTCACCTTAGGGATAAGTGAACATAGGGAGAAGATTCGGTTCATTGTCATAGAGAAGATGGCAATGTCGCCCCGGGAATTAGTCCTATGGCACAATCGGTAGGACGATGAGGTGGGAGGATCTCACATTCCTTCTCACTAAAGACCTCTGCAAGATCCCCGTATATACTCGGGAAATCCGATTGGATGGGAGATTCTTTCCCCTCATCCCCTTTCGCCTGTCCCCGGGATGGTGGTTCCGGGCCCACTGTGAACCGTAATTTCCGGAAAAAACCCTCCCACCATATAGTCGGTTCCCATTTATCCAACCAGGCCAACCCCAATATGATAGGTTCAATCATCTTCTCTATGACAATGAACCGAATCTTCTCCCTATGTAATCCTTGTCTTTCATGATTTCACACATACACACAGAAACAGACAGACAGACAACAGCTAATTCAGGTACCTCTTGTTAATAGCACCAAGAAAAAGAAGTTGTACAGATTAAATTTCAACTTCTATAAGCTCAAGATTGTGGCACTATTTTTAAGAGGAGAATTTCATTTTCAGAATTTAGGCTGTTGTAAAGTAATGCTATTTAGCAGATGCAAAATGTTGCAGTATTATTATCTTGTATGGGGGGGAATAAAAAAAACTAACGGGAATAGATTGGTAGGAAATATTTGACGCATTCTCTTGTTAACACTTCTCTGTTGTATATAAGATTGTCAACGCATTGATGAAAAACAGCTGCTTTATGTTGATTGCAGATCTAAGAATTCATTTTTTTCTTGGTTGAAATGTGCCTAGTTTATTCTGTGGTCACACAATTGTAATTTTTTTTGTTTTTTTAATATTTTTTATTATAAAATACAAATGAAAATAAAGTAATATGGAAATGGGAAAGGAAAAGAAAGGGGAAGGAAAAGTGTAGGGTACAAGGAGTCCCATGCAGATTTTATTCGTTAGTCATTGCTATCTTTAGGGTGCGGTACTCATCTCAGTTTCAAGGCCATTGAGCCAGCACTGTCTGAAGATATTTCCGTGGTCATGTGGCCAGCATGACGTCTCAGAGTGCTGTTACCTTCTCATTGAAATCTTACTTATTTATCTATTTGCATTTGCGTGTTTTTGAAATGCTGTGTTGGCAGGAGTTGGGGTGAGGATGGGAGCTTAGCTGATCACATGGCACTTGGGTCTCGAACCTGGGCTGCCAGGTCTCCAGCCGCACCACCCTCAGGGTACAAGGGAAAACAAAAATATGCATTGAGTTCCAACTTTTTCCAGTACAGTAGAATACAAAATTTACAGCCTCAAATCTTTACTTTTAAATATTTAGTAATATTAGCCATTTCTATAACAACAAGCTAATCTAATCAGCAAATCTCAAAGTCAAGATTTCATTTTCCCCCCCTGTCTCCAGCAGAGTCTAGAAACAGTTTCTTTGGTTTAAACAGTTGTCATTTTCTTGAACATAGTCTTGTGTGCACACAATAAAGAGAATTTAATTTTTAAAAAATCTATTTGTGATTTGTAAATCATAGATTCCAAAATTTGTGTGATTTAACTAAAGAGAGATTAAGAGTTTTTGAGAATGACTATTACTGCTGATTACTTTTAAACAATTTTTAAAACTTTGTGTTAATTCCTGCATATTAAGCTTAAAAGTGTCGTCTAACATTTTGTAATGTAAAATATTGTGATATAAGTAAAAACATTTTGCTTAGTTTTTAAAACTATTCTGAAATAATTCATAAATGGTTGCATGTTAGAACAGTTAAAAGAAGTAGCACCTAATTATTTTGAATGGGAACATTTTAAAGCATTTGTTCATATTTTAAGATTATACAATGCAGTTTTGTGTCTTCCAGTTTCATTGTATTGTTTAAATAGAAATAAATATAACTGCATTTGATAGTGATTCCTAGCTCTACTTCCAAATACATGAGGGTGACAATGCAGACTTTGTTCAGTAGAAACTTTAAAAATGCAGCTCCTTTGTCTTTGCTGTTCCAGTTTTGACAAACACCTCATATGCTGAATTCCCTGAAGTGGAAAACATGTTCTGTTTTCTCTCCTAAATTCCAGAGGGAAAACTATAAAAGGGATGCTGCTTTGCATCTGCTCTACAACATATATTATTCTTTTCCATTTTCCATTTTAAATTAACACTAGCATTAGTTTATAGGTGTTTTGAATTCTCTTGTTACTGGTGTTTTCTTTCATTTTCTATAAAATAGTTAATAAGATGGATGTAAACATTTTGTTCTACTTGGCTAGGTATTGATTCAAATACCAGAAATAAGGGCAGGGCATATTGTTATTCAATTTTAACTAGAGTCAATGTTACATCGTCTAATTATATAGATAGGCTCAATTTCCGTTTGCTGAGTCTGCCTCATTAAGAATTTAGAAAGCCATATATATAATCAATTCTTGAGTCAAATCAATGTTTAAGTAATACATAAATCCATTTAATTGGGGTTGCAAAGGTCTCCATGTATCAGTTAACCTTTGAGCCTGCATTTTTTACACAATGAATGTTGTCTTTTGGATTTTTGTCTGTCCCCTTTTCCCTAGTATGCCAACCTTTGTGTTTAAATTTCTTCCCAGTATGAAATTCTCTATACCAAATCTATTTTATGAAGAAATCTTTTTGTCCCTGATTGGGGGAGTTTTGAAGCAACAACTAATATTCTCTTGTTCAATTTTCCTTTTATAAAAAATAAATACTTTGTCTCCAATATTGTTTTAACAAATGCATATCCTCATGCCTTTAGATGGACTAAAAGATCTTCAATATTATTTTTTAATATAATTCATATGTTTTACTGTTGAAATATTAAACTACAAAGCAAGGAAAAATTAAATACTACATTTAGATTTAAAATAAAGAAAAATATTTTCGGCTAATATATCCTCCACTTTCGGCTATATTCCCAATCACTGACCATGTTTAATTTTTGTATTAAAGACTGGTAATTATTAATTTCTATTTAAGCCCTAACAAACATATTTTGCCTTGCTGTATGCTATACTGTACACAAAGATGCTAATCCTACTTGACATCTTAGACATCTGTTATAGATATAGTCAGTTTTGTCATTGCAGCATATTTTCCCATTTTGGCATCCCAATCTGGTATTGCAGACAAAGTATCTCTTTTCCAATGCTCTAAGGTTTCTTCTGGTTGCTTTCAATATGAATAAATTGTTTTTAATGTTTTTCATTTATATTTTCTGGCCTTATTTCTAATAGAAATATATGTTGCTTAGTTCAGACTTATTTTTATATATTTTTTAAATTTTTATGGTGTAATACTTGAATTTTTTTGCATGATCCCTACATTTGGTAATATGTTACTTTTTAGTTACAGCATTTCGACTTGTTCCATTGTATGTATTTTATCTAAGTTGGCAATCATAAAATTATTTACCATCTGTAAACCATAGACAAAACACTTCCCTTAGATTGTGGCATGGACAAATTTTATTGATTTTTCATTGCCTTTCCTGTTGATCTGCTGTAATTATGTTTTTTAAATTTTGCATCCTTTTGCATCCAGTTACTAAATTGTTTAAATAGTTTGTTCTCTAATATGTGTGAGCAGAATCCTAACACATGATCTTGATTTTATATAAGAATTTTAAAATTCTGCATTTTTTTCTCAAAAGTCTGCTTTTTTTTGAGATCGCTTTTTATGTTTGCAATTATGTGCAAATATATAAACCATGGTAAATTCCTTCCTTCATTGGTATATATAAAACTATTTTTGTGTAATTATCTTTGAAGTAAAAAGTGTTTTATGATGAACTTGCTAGTCTTATTCTTGCTTTTAAAATGAGGGAAATATTTAAGAAACTTTGTCTTATTATATGTCCTTTAAAATTCCTGGGGTCTCCAAACCACTGTTCTATTTGATTAACGGAGAGGGTACTGTATTGTATCCCAACATCCTGCCTTATCAGAGGGTTTTTTTCCAGTGTGTGTGTGTGTGTGTGTGTGTGTGTGTGTGTGTGTGTGTTTTCGGTATCAGATAATTGAAACAGAATGTAAAATGTTTTAAAAGTCTAAAATACTGTAAGTACAGAGAAGAAAAACAGTGAAAGATTTGTGTATAAGTGAATACTGTTAAAAAAGTTGAAAGAATGAAATGTCAAAACTGGGTACTTAGTTAGACAACTAATTTTTAATAAGCAATTTATTTTTTATTGAGTAAGACTGAAGGCCAGTTTCTCTCACTATTTCTGTGGATTCATTTCTCTGGGAGTTGAAGCAGAGTAAGCTGCCCTTTAATCCCAGCAGAAGCCTTAGAAGAATTCTTTTATAAACATTATAGACTTTAATTCTCAGAGCTACTTTGATGTTTCTGTAAAAAGAATGGGGATTAAGACAGTTGTCTTTGCTTGGCCATGGAGCAAGTGGCTGAATCTATGACATAACTGTTTATTTAAATTGGATCTAAACTGAACCTTCAGCTTGCCAGATACTTTTCCTAGTATATGTTCCATACTAATAGATAAGAAGCAGAAAACAATCTTAACTACTAAAACTGTAAAGGTGCAGTTTTCTGCATTTGTAGAAGAGTTATTTGTAAAGAGCCAATTTGATCTAATTGTACTAGGCTAGAAATAGACTATAAATTCATTGGTCCTGCCTTGGGCATGAAAGCCAAATGGATAATTTTTGGGCCAGTCACTGTCTCTCAGCTGACCTCAACGAGGTGTTGTTGTGGGGAAAACAGGAGAGAGAAGGAGTATTAGATATGTTTACCACCTTATTTATAAAAATAACAAAAGCAGAATTAAAAAAAATCTAAAAAATAAAAAGATGTAGTAAGAAACCTCTCAGGAACTGTATGTAAGCTGTCGTTATTAGAGCATAGGTCACTTTAGCTCTATATAACAATGTGATTTCTAGTAACTGGCAGAAATAAAAATAGATGAAGATAACCGCATACTTAGAGATTTGGAAGTAGAAAAGAAAAAGGTCCCAAATTTCAAAACAATTCTCAAACTTCAAAAGAGTACGTATATGCAACAGTTAACATGAGAATTAGTTGAAAGAAAGAAATGTAAACCTGAATTGGAAGGAAAGATGCTATGACCTCCTGAAAATTATTTGGAGAAATCTGTGGTTGACAGAAACCTTGGGTTTCAGGAGCTATTTAGGTTTACAGCAAATATAGCTTGAAGTTCCAACTTGAAAAATTGAATATAGTGGTACCAGGCTATGGAAAAGATTTTATGCAAAGTCAAGAAGATTATATTGATTATAAAACAGACTGAGAAATTTATAGAGAACTGAGGAAAGGTTCAGCTAGGTATCTTTTAAATTGGATCTATTACCTTTTCTAAAAGAAAATTCTGAAGAGTTAGCCTTTATATGCTGTAGAATACTGAAATCTCATTATATTACTGACTTATTTGATCCCCTCATTTCATCATAGTACTCATAGAATAGAATAGAAATAGAATTCTTTATTGGCCAAGTGTGATTGGACACACATGGAATTACTACCGTATGTATTTGGTACTTAGCGCAGTTACTTATGCCCTGTTCATCTCATGGTTGGCTTACTGCAAAGCTTCCACATGGAGTTAACCCAGAACAGTATTTGGAAGCTACAACTGGTACAGAATACAGCAGTACGGCCAATTAGGGAGACTCTTAGGCTGGCACATATAAACCACTGTTGCGCAAGCTGCATTTGTTATCAGTTTGCTTCCAGGTGCATTTTAAGGTATTGGTCATTACCTTTAGAAGGTTTTAGATGAAATTTCACAGATCATATTAGCTTTTAAAATAAAAGGTTCTATTACCTTATTTTCAGCATTAATTTCATGAAAATAAACTGGATTGAATTTTTGAACAGTTGTCATGTCCCAGGATCATGTGACCATGATTTGTGATGTTTTTGCCAGTTTCCAGCCAGAAAATCATATTTAGGACAATAGGTTTGTTTAACAACCATGGTAACTTACTTTGTATCCATCATAACAACCATTGTAAAATTGAATCAGATCACAGGATGAGTCACTTAACTACAATAACTTACAACCAAATTTTTCAGACTCCATTATCGTCATTAAGTGAAGACTTCTTGCATGGAAACATAATTCTTAATCATATTTAGCAAATCATTATAAACTGAAATCCAAATGGGTATCTAATTAAATTAAAATGGAGGATTCTTTGTTCTTTGGTAAAAAATGAAAGTGCATAGGGAAAATTGTAAATTATTCCTTTTTGCTAACTTCATCAAATCTCATTTAAAGCATTCTTACACAATCTGAGATCTCAATATTTGAAGAAACTGGAACCAAACTATAATTTTTAATATAAAATATGATTAGTAATAATTTAATTTTAATTTTAATTTTAATTTTAAATCTAAAATTAAATTAAATTAATTAATTAATTCCTTCCTTCCTTCCTTCCTTCCTTCCTTCCTTCCTTCCTTCCTTCCTTCCTTCCTTCCTTCCTTCCTTCCTTCCTTCCTTCCTTCCTTCCTTCCTGTCTCTAATTTAAAATATAGAAAAATATACTATACTGTTAGATAGTGGGCAGAGATGACAGGAGACAGACTTCCAAAACAGCTCTTTATTTCAGCTCTTGTATCACACAGCAACAACCTTTTCTTCCTCCCTTCCTGCCTGCCTGCCTGCCTGCCTGCCTGCCTCCCTCCCTCCCTCTTCCCTCCCTCCCTCACTCCCTCCCTCCCTCCCATTTCAGTAAATAGACTTAAAACCGTAAGCCGCTCCTGTATGTTTTGGCATTAAGTAAAGTAGCATGTTATTTGGATAAGAGCTGAAGAATTACTATCTGGGGTTCTTATGAATGTGATTCCTCTGCCAGTTGGCAGCACTCAGAAAAGATAGAGATCCCTGCATAAATACTGAAGATATTTTCAACATACATTTCCTCAATGAGACAAGGTCATGTACAGTCAGATTACCCAAGTACCTCCTTCTACTGCTAAAATAAATAGACGGTTTATTTTAAGATGGAGTAGGATATGGATGAAGATGTGAACTGAGGCTGGGAAACACATGTAACTATCATCATTTTCTTAGACTCTGATTAATTGGAAATTTCCAAGAAAGGAAAATTGAGGCAGAAAAATAAATGCTTGAGGTGTTGCAATTCTAGTAGAACTACTAAAAGTATAGCCAGAACTTGTTTTAGGTTCTTAATTGTTTTTTTGTGCATTCTAACATTCTTAATCTCTTAATTAAATAGATTAATTCTTAATTTCGCTACAAATTATGAAAGTGAATGGGTAACTTCAGTCTTTTTTTCCATTTGTCAAACAATATGAAGATTTGTAATTTTCTCTATAATGTTCATATAATATTAATCTGAAACATCTACCTTACACACTGTTTTACACATTTGGCACAAAACATACTTATTTGTAATAAACCCGCACTGTTTTACAGTATTCCTGAAACATTACATGTTCTATTCATTTAATCACATGTGTTCCTACTAGTTTATTTGTTTATATTGTTCATTTATTATTTTTCTTCTATTTACACTCCTTTTATTTTTTATTATTGAAAACTGCCTAGAGTAGCTCCACGACAAGCTAACATGGCAAATCAGTTTAACAAATAAATAAAAATACATGTAATACGTTTTAATATGATGTAACATTTTGCATTTTTATGCTTTAATTACCAGAAAGGTGGTACAGCATGAGAATCTTATTTCTCATACACCAGATGAGGGAGATAAGTGGTGGCAGCAGGAACTATAAAACTAGACAAGAAGTACAGTCAGGGAATGAACACTTTAGAAGTCTTCTGAGGGATGTTTAAAAATTTCAACTATGTAATCTCAGCTCATACTTTTGAATGATCTCTACTCCCCTTGGTGGCTCAGTGGTTAGAATACAGTACTGCAGGGCTAACTCACTGCTCACTCCAGGAGTTCAATCCTGACTGGCTCAAGGTTGACTCAGCCTTCCATCCTTCTGAGGTTGGTAAAATGAGGACCCAGATTGTTGGGGACAATATGCTGGCTCTGTAAATCGCTTAGACTGTGAAACGGTATATAAGTCTAAGAGCTATCACTATTGCTTTCCATACAACCTTATTTCAAATTTGAACCCACATCAGTTAGCTCCTCCACATATCTTCTAAGGAAAACTTACACCTTTACACCAATTATCTTACTGAGATTCTACAAAGTTTCTTATATGTATCAGCGTACAAGGATGAGAAGTTGCTTTTTCTTTTTTATTATTTTATTGGAGAAATGTTTAACAAGATAATACAAATATTAGAAATAAAACAATGAAAATAAGAAAGAACAAATAAATAAAAATAGAAAAGAAAGAAGCTTCTGATCTTTTTCACAGTAGTTATAAATATGATACTATCTCTGAGATTGCATCATATTTTCCTCCCAAAGCTAATTTTTCTAATCTTCAAATCATAAATCACAAGTTTATTTTTCTGTTTTCAGAAAAAAAGTTCATAAAGGGTTTCCATTCACTGATAATTGTAGTTAATTGATATTCTTTAATCAAACAAGTTATTTTTGCCATTTCTGCTGGTTAACTTAGGTCATTTTCACCAAGCATTTTCAACACCCGTTGTGGATATTTAATAATCTTTACATTTTTCCCCAACATATTAGTCTTGCAACAGTAATCATATATAGGAACAATCTTCTTTCTAATCAACTATCCATCAATCTTGACAAGAAAAGTTCCTGTTCCTGTTTCAGTTGAATGTTGACTTTTAAAATTCTTTGTATAATTATATGTATTTATTATACAAATATGAACCCAGAAATTTTGACTCCTTTATGAGTCCACTAGGCATGATAAAGTTACCCTTCATGTTGTCCACAGGTCCAACATAAATTTGAAATACTTTTATACATTCTAGACAATTTTTCTGAATTCATATGGTGCATCATTATAAAAATTCTATATAACAATTTCACTCCTGTTATGTACATATTTCCCCCTCCAGTATATTGTGTCCAAATTTCTTAGCCCATTTTATCATAAAGAAACTTTTCTTTTGATTTCCCCTTATATTCTCCATGTTCCTGTTCTAACAACTTCTGATAAGTTAACCATTTTTCTTTACCTACTGTTTCTTTTTATAAAATGCTTCTTGTGCTGGCCACTCTGGATTTATATATGTTCTCAATATGGCACTTCTATGTAATAACCCTTAAAATCTATATTAACCTTAACACTACTTCCTTGTTTGGTTGTTGTGGAAAAATGAATTTGTATAGTTGAAAAATCTTTCCATGTTATATTGTTTATTTAAGTTATCATAGACATGTCTGCTTTGTCTTAAAGAAAGGTGATATTCTGAACAAATTTGTCAAATGTTATACCAAAGGGAGAAGTTTATTCAAACTGAAGAAAGAGCATCACAATGCTGCTAATTAATATAAGTTCTTTATTTGAAGAATCTTGATAGATTTTCAACCAATCATATTTTTGTGATGTGATTTGAATTTTCTAAAGTCACAATAGAATAGATGGTTATTGGACTATAACAATTTGTTTCAATCTTACAGTTTAATTTTGTATAATATGTGAATTGTTTTTATTCCTACAGTCAAACAAGCCAGCTATACTAATACAATTTCAATATTCTAATGTCTTAATATCCCAACATTTCATATATTAATTCTCTTCTGGGGACTATTATGAGGAAGAGTGTAAGTGGAAAGATACAGTTAAGAAATGTCCAAAAGCTAAAATGAAAAAGTTCCAATAATAATATGAAAGCATTGAATGAAAACTTTGAAGAGCATGATGGATTTGTTTATGGGTTGGATTAATATACTGCCTAAATAATGTATACCATGTTGTAGTAAATCTCATTCTTATAAAAGTGCCTTTCAAATTACATCCAGTAATACAGGCACAAATCAGTCTGGCTTAAGAATGTTATGCTGTTATTAAGAACAAAATACCACAAAGCATAAGGCTCAGAGCAAAATACTTTGGCAAAGAGAAAAATAGTCTCTTTTTGTGAACATCAGATTATTTGTGGAAAGACAAGAGTGGAAGTAATTACATTTAACTTGTTATCAGCATTATTCCAGTACAAATCTCTTTTTTAAAATGATGGATTTCACATTACTAGTTTGTTATATATAAAAGTTAATGTTTGAATAACCATGTCCCCTAAAGTTAATAAGTAAAGTATTTCAAATAGCAGGTGTTTTTGAGTGATGGTTAGCAGAAACACAGGCCACTTTATGAAAACTTTCATGTTATTACTTTACAATAGTCGTCAAGTTACAACCACAATTCATCCCAAAATTTCCATTGCTAAGCAAGACAGTTATTGAGTTTTGTCCCACTTTATTATCTTTCTTGCCACAGTTGTTAGGGGAATCATTGCAGTTAAATTAGTAATATGGTTGTTAAGTGAATCTGGCTTCCCCATTGACTTTGCTTGTCAGAAGGTCTCAAAAGGTGATCACATGACCCAGGCCGCTGCAACCATCATAAATACATTCCATACATTTGCCAAGTGTCCAAATTTTGATCATATGACCATGGGGTTGCTGCAACAGTCATGTACAAAATGGTCATAGGTCACTTTTTTCAGTGCCATTGCAATTTCAAACTATCACTAAGCAAATGATTGTAAGTCAAGGACTACCTGTATTAGCCTATATGGAATTGTATTTGACATTTCTTGGCCATATCTTCTACAGATAAAATAAGAAACAAAACATTTTCTCTTGATTTCCATAAAATAAAAGTTGTGATAGAATCAAATGAAAAAGGAAACAAGTAATGATTCTTCATACTTCCTGGGCTAAATCCATTGAAGCAATCAGAGTGTCCAAATGGAGGAAATAGAGGGAGAATACCTCCCTGGAATACAACTTAGATATCATCCGTATGGAAAGAAAGCATTATCTATATATATTTTGTCCAGTTATATGTAATAATTTTTACATTTATATGCTGCATAGCTACTAGACACTATGGATAGTTAACTTAAAAATATTTAGAACAAGAAAACTGCACAAAACAAAAGAACAAAGGTGATTGAGATAACAAATCGTGGTGGGAATAAAGAAAAAGAAAAGGGGGCTTCAGTTATGCTTGACAAAGATCTGAGCGAACAGCCACGTATTTATTTATTTATTATTTATTTATTAATAAAATTTGTATGCCGCCCAACTCCCAAAGGACTCTGGGCAGCTCACAACACATGAATAAACACCAATAAAAACATAATAAATACAATTTAAAAATATAAAAAAACATTTACACCCGCATACATGGGCCAATCCATAGGTTATGGAAAATGCCGGAAAAGCATTTGTTGCCTTCTTGCACATGTTTCATTACTAAACTAGATAACATCATCAGCACTGTCTGCATTGTCTAGGTTGATAATGAAACTTCTGCAATAAAACAACCAGGCTCAGAGAGAACCAATGACCCTGCCATTCAATCCTTTTTTTTTTTTGTATAAATATTTTTTATTGTTTTTTATCATACATTTCCTTTCTATGTTGAGCAGTGTGCTCTCTACGTGTCCAAGATGTTAACATGCGAACGTACAAATATCATCATCGTCATAGTCATATATATATTAACAAATAAGCAGTAACATATAAACAAATATGCGATAACATCCATCATATTATAATATATATTGTCTTCCATTATGGTGTCGATTATATAACCATCAAGTAAGTAAGTAAGTAAATAAATAAATAAATAAATAACCCATCTGTTTTCCTTTCTCATATACACCATATTTCACCCAATTTTACGACAGTCCATCTCTTTCCATCTTCCTTCTCCTTCCCTTCTCCCCTCCCCTTCCCTCTCCTTCCCTCTTTCCTTCTCCTCTCCTCTCCTTCCCTCTCTCCTCCTCCTCTCCCCTCTCTCCTTCCCGCTCCTCCCTTTTCCTCTCTTTCTCTCTCTTCTCCTCTCTCTTCTCTGCTTCCCTCTCCTTCCCTTTCTCCTACTCCTCTCCTCCCATCCACTTCCCTCCTCTTCCCTCTCCTTCCTTCTCTTCCCCCAACCTTTCTCCTCCTCTCCTCCACCCCACTGCACTCCACTTCCCTCTCTCCCGTCATCTCTCCACTTCTCTTTCCTTCCATCTTTTTCTTTTCGTTGTTGCCTATAGATTTTCAATTTCCTACAGAATACGGTGTATTTTCCAGATACCATCTCTTTCAAATATAACTATACATTTTCTTGAAATTACATTAGAGGAAAACAGACTTAATATCTACATAAACAGTGTGTTGATCTGCCATTCAATCCTGAACTACAGTACAAATATTCTTTTTGAACAGCCATGTCTTCAGCGCTTTTCAAAGTACAAGTACAAAGTGTGCCAACCTTGGCTGATTTGAGCAGTAGGCTAAATATGTCAGGCAATTCCTCCCGTCCCTGTGCCATACTGGGCACATATACGTATGTATATGTGATAATTGTGTACTTTTTGTAATTATAGAAAATTAGAGGTCTCTGAAGGCTGCATCTGTTTCTACAGCTCTTCTGATTCTATGGCAGTCAGGCAAAAGTGGTGTGTTGACTAAAAAGAGATACACACGTAGTCCCATTATCCTTATTGGTGTATGTGTTAACCTTAGCAGAAAAAGATACCAAACAATATTATCTTACAAAAGAGGCTTTACATCAATCCTGTTCTACTAAAAAGCTAGATTTTGCCATAGTATAATCTATAGAACCAAAGTAGTAAATTGAACCGTCTGTATCTAACTTACTACTTTATAATATGCAAACTGGAATATAAAGACTTTGAATATTTTTTCAGGCCTATTATTTAAGTAAAAGATTGCAGCTGACCTGGAAGGATTAATCCTCAATAGGCTTGGTAATTAAATTAATTAAAACATGAGTTCTACTTTTTTAGCCTTTTATGGCCAAGAGGCAAATATTTCAAAGTTAGGGTAGAAATTGCTTACTATAAGCCTGCTAGTTACCTGAAATGTGCAAGTCCAGGAAATTATATGTATCAATGTTCAAAACCTGGGTTAAAAAGTTAAAACGATCACAATATTTATTTCCTGAAGAAATCTCAAAGAAATCTACTGAGGATTTCATTTTAACAGCTTCTACTAATAGAAAATAGAAAACTTGTGTGTGTGTGGATGAATGTGGATGGAGGAAGTGGGTTAAGAAAACCATAAAATAGAAAGTGAAAGAAGAGGGAAGCATTAAATGAGCAAAGTAAGAGGCAAATTTAAAATTACTTTTTTACTTTCCCTCATTCAGCTAATATTTGCAAAGAGGCTTGCTCTTATTTAAAGTAGATCTGTACTATATATATATAAATCAGCATTATGGCAGATCAAATCTCACCAAGATCAAGGTTGACTCAGCCTTCTATCCTTCCGAGGTGGGTAAAATGAGGATTGTTGGGGTCAATATGCTGACTGTAAACAGCTTAGAGAGGGCTGGAAAGCACTGTGAAGTGATATATAAGTCTAAGTGCTATTGTTTTTATAAGAAAAAAGAGAAATGATTTCAACATCAGAGAGAAATTTAAAATGGTGTAGATAATCAGATATATAATATTCCCAGATATATGAGAGTTGGACAACATACTGTGTCATAAAATGTTTAATACAAAATAGTTGACAAATGTGTTAATGAAGCATGCTGGTTGATATTAAGTTTAACATTTTCTAGCAGGAAGAAAAGCCAGACATTTTTTAACTGAGAACATGCCCATTGATCATCTGGCATTCTTAGAGCTCCACTGTTGATTAGCTTACCCTGAGCAAGGATAGCTAACAGCACTTTCAATGAGCTCTCAACTCAAGCTCAGTGCACGTGGGGATCCCCAAACAGTGAGGGTTTCTTTCTCCCTTGAAGGCCTCCCTGCACCCCTTTTGGGCATAGCAAGCCTCCCTACAGCCCCCTGGGAGCCAAAAGGGGTGCGGGGGGGGCGCCGCACCCCATGCCCCATTTTGGGCCTAGCAAGCCTCCCTACAGCCCCATGGGAACCAAAAGGGACGTGGGGGGGGGGGCGCCGCACCCCCCCACACCCCGTTTTGGGCCTAGCAAGCCTCCCTACAGCCCCTGGGAGCTAAAAGGAGCACGAGGGGGCGCTGCACCCTCCCACACCCCGTTTTGGGCCTAGCAAGCCTCCCTACAGCCCCCTGGGAGCCAAAACGGTGCACCTGGGGACCCTGGAAGCGGGTGGGTTCTAACTTACCTCGCTGCCGGTTGCTTCCTCCCGCGCCGCACAGTCCAAAAAAATAAAATAAAAAAAACGCCAAAAACAAGATGGCGACGTATGCGCAGGTGCCAGAACTCGGCTTCTGCGCATGCACAGAAGAAAAAAATAAAATAAAAAAATTCAATTTTTTTTTAAAAAAAAGATGGTGGTGCCCACGGACCAGCATCGACCGAACCGGATCCATGACATCACTGTGATGTAACCAGCGGGTCGCTACCGATTTGGGCGAACCGGGAGGAACCCACCCCTGCTTTAGAGGTGCTGAAGATTCTGCCCTTCCAGGTCAGATTCTGAGCGCTATAAAGATGTGCATGCTGGCCCTACAGGAAGAGGCTTTGCCAGGGAAGATAGACAAGGAAATTGGGACTGTCGGAGGGATGATAGGAGGAGGTAACTAAGAAAGAAGATTGGCTTCCTCCTTCACCACAAGAGTCTTCACTAGCAAAAGTCTGGAAAGGACTAAGAGTGTACAGATGGTCCTTGACTTATGACCATAATTGAGCCCAACATTTTTGTTGCTGACGCAGTTGTTAAGTGAATTTTGTCCCATTTTACAACCTCTCTTGCCAGAGATATTAACTGAATCACTGCAGTTGTTGAGTTAGTAACAGCTATTAAGGGAATCTGACTTCCCATTGACTGACTGATCTCACAAGTCTGGAACACTTCAACTGTCATAAATATGAGTCGGTTGTCAAGCATGTGAATTTTGATCATGTGACCATGGGGATGCTGCAACGGTCGTAAGTGTGAAACGGTCTTAAATCAGTTTTTTTCAGTACCGTTGTAACTTTGAACAATCACTAAATGAACTGTTACAAATCAAGAACTGACGGTATAAACAAGTATTGATAAAAGAGTGAAGGAGAGAAAAAAAGGCAAACGATAAAAGACCCCAAAAATGTCTGTTTGCTCAACAGGTTGGATATCCCTGCCTTAGATTAAGAACTAGAGCTCATAAGGTCCATATTTAAGTATGAGACTCCTGTTCTGTAGAATTAAAATAGCAATAGCAATAGCACTTAGACTTATCTACCGCTTCATAGTGCTTTACAGCCCTCTCTAAGTGGTTCACAGAGTCAGCATATTGCCCCCAACAATCTGGGTCCTCATTTTACCCACCTCAGAAGGATGGAAGGCTGAGTCAACCTTGAGCCGGTGAGATTTGAACCGCCGAACTGCAGCTAGCAGTCAGCTGAAGTAGCCTGCAGTGCTGCACTCTAACCACTGCGCCACCTCGGCTCTTCAAAAACCTTGCTGTGACCAATAAAGTAGGTATAAGCTTCCTTTTTATATTCTCTTGCTCTCTCTAATATTCATCTTATGTTATTTAATCTCATGTAACTCTGCCTTTGTAAAACCAATCCATTTCTTTTGTGTATCTTTTGAAGTATATGGTTATATAATCTTAACTTCTGTGAAGGTAGTGCAGAAGTTCACTTATTTGCATATTCTCTTACCTTTCGTAAGTAATACAGTGATTTTTTTTCCAGTTGCTAGGCTGAACATAGGCAGAAAAGTTAATATCTTAGCCTTTGCTCCTTCAGCCTTAAACAGCTCAGTAGATGTTTTATTTCTACTTGGTGCTTTCCTGTTTGATAATTCTTGTGTTTCAAACCTCCTTTTCTAATGGATTTGCTTCCTGAATATATGCTTTCTACAAATGTTTGTTATTCTGAAGTCCCATTTGTAAAACATTTCATATGTTTAATGTTATTCTGTCTTCCGTTTACCTCATTTCCCTGTATTAATTTTCCCCTAAGATTTCTCATTTTCTACGTTCGCTATATGTTTTCCTGTCTTCTTCTAAAAAGATCTCTCATTTTCTTATTTTACTTGCATTCATCTATTTATTAATATTTTTGAATGGATATATTTATTAGTGTTTTAGTAAATATGTTTGAAAGTTCAGTCATCCTGCATTGTTATTTTCACTCAAATCTTTCACCCTACATCTTTGCCTGGTTAAAATTATTTTCGAAAAATTATGTTACCCATTCTCCTGCATTATTATATCTGAACTTCTTATAATCTGTCTTCCTTCATTTTTCAACATCTTGCATTCTAGTTAGTAATTGGTATCTCCTAAAATATTAGATTACAATTATTTGTCATAATATA
>QLTV01002934.1:402302-452821 GCA_003457575.1 Thermophis baileyi | reverse complement strand
TGAAATCCCTGTCCAGCTGCTGTGGGGAATCCTTTTGGCTTACGGCGTTTCGGGGAATCGTGTTTGGAGCTACGGGGAATATGTTTCCTCACGTAGTAGGCACTTAGGAAAAATGTTACTCACGGAGGTTCGGGGATCACTATCACGCGAAGGTAGGGATGCGGTAGGTGGGTAGAGTGAGTTGGGCTTCAGAGCAAGAGCCTCATCATTCTACCAGGTCGCCACTGTCAGAAAGTTTCTCCTTATCTCCAGGTTGAATCTCTCCTTGGTCAGTTTCCATCCAGTATTGATGGGTCTGCCTGATCTTGTCAGGCAGCTAATCGAGGTCAGATCTGATTAATTCATAGATGGAAGGCTACTGGGCAATCCATAGTATATTCATATTCCTATCTCAGAAGAAAGTAATGCAAAGCTTTTCCATATTGTTGGCGAGACTTTGCAGAGATGTGGCCACAAATTAGCTAACAATTGTGTTTTATTTTTTAAAAACAGACTGAACATTTAACAATTACAAATGCACTAGTGAATTATCTTCTTGGGATAAAAGTATTCAGAGAAAATATTCCACATTTCATAAAATATATCTTAGTTGTCATACCACAAAACTTCTACTATTTTCTGTGTGGTGGATTGTCATAACATACAAGTTGTTGCTAAACTTTTTTTTTTTTTTTTTTGCCAATTCTAGCTGGCATTCCAACAGACTAGAACATTGTATATGGAAACAATAACATATTTAACTTGCTAATTATTTGGAGTATTTTTACTCTACTACTAGAGGGATGCATAGATCGATATACCTGGTTCACAAGGACATAGTCCAAAGAAAAAAGAATTGAGAGGTGGAAGACGAGAAGAAAACTAAACAGGCACTATGTTTCTCTTACAAAACTCTTATAATGAGCAGCTGGATGAAAACAATATAAGGAAAAGAAGAACCAAATATTGATAATGTCTTTCTTTTCTTTCATGCTGATATTATGATTGCTGTTTGATGATAGTTAATGAAGAAATTAGCATAGTGGATAAAATAACAGAATAAGTTGTTTGGAACTTACATGATGTTAAAATTAAGAATGTATTATTTCAACTTGTATCATACTGCTTTCTCCATTTTATTCTTACAGATTTAGTTGATGATTAAGTTACAAGTAATGTGTTCCTCTCAGTAGTATGCAAGCATAATGAGAGAAAGAGCTTCTTGGCATTCAGTTTCACCCTTCTGGAACCATGTCTCCTATTGCTAGAAAATTTGAAAATTATTAATACTAGCTAGAAAAGTTGCCAAAGCCTCATGTCAGAGATATTCACATTCAGAAGCACTTCTAATCTTCAGTTAAGAATTACTTAAGAGTAGGTATTCTCTTAATGTTCTGGGAGCTTTAAAATGAAACTTACAAAGAAGCATCCTAATGTATTTGAAATTTATTTAATTACCCTATTTTATTAAAAAGTATAATCTCATATTGCATTTCTGTGTAAAAAGCAATGTGTAAGTTAGTAAGAATACTGAAAAAAGAACGGGGAAAACATAAGACGTGAAGATGGAATTATCTGTGTGTTAACTTTCCTAATTTGCTGAAAATGAAAATTAGATACTGTTGAGTAGTGAAAGGATAGTCAAGATTTTTAAGTGTTTTCATTTTGTGAATGTTTTTTATTATTATTATTATTTATTAAATTTGTATGCCACCCAACTCCCAAGGGACTCTGGGCGGCTCACAACAATATAAAAAACCATTAAAAGAAAACATAATAAAAACAGTTAAAAACAGTTAAAAACTTTTGCCATAATGTTTTATTAATCTAGCCTTTGGGAGAATGTGGAAAATTGGAAAATTCTGAATTTTCTTTACATAGTATTTAACTCTATCACAAATTAAGCATTTGCTGGATGGTGCTTTAAAAAAATAATTTTATAATCTTTCAAAATATATACTTCAACAATAATGGCAACAAAACCATTTTGCATGTGTGTCAAAAATATGATGCTTACATAACAATTAATTCACCCCTTTTCTATAATCAAAGCAATGACAACAGATTTGTCATAAAGCAGATGTTTTCATATTTTTCAATCCAATTTATTTGGAATTCTGTCACAGCTCATTAGCATACTCTTCCAATTTAAATTGCAAGCTAAAAACACATTTTAATCCTTTAATTTCTCAACCATTTTTCAGTAGAAATGACAAACTTCTGGAAACTGAAGCAATGAGAAAAAAAATTACTGTAGCTGGGACATTTGAGGAACATTTCTTAATACTTATTTTTGCTTCTTTGCACTCTTTAAGACATAATTGTTTAGACATTAATTATACAGTTATTGAGAGAATTTATTTTATGACATTTTTTATTTTTGTTCCAAATGAAGTAATAGATTACTGAAATCTAAAAGATATGTCTTGACTTTTATATGTATGAAGGAAAGCAAAAAGTTAATAATGAAAACAAGAAACCACCAACATTGCAATGAAATTCAGATAGTCCTTGACTTATGAGTGGTCACTTATGAACTACTTATGACCTGGTTCCAAAGTTATGCCCACTGGAGCACTCCACAGTTTGCCCTTAAGACCAACCATAGGGATGCTGCAACAGGTCCTCCACCTATTTCTCCCCCATATATCCCTCCTTGTCCCTGTAGGGTTGGGGCCTGTTTCCCAATCCACCAGGCCCCAAATTTTCCTCACTTGTATTTTGAAGATTAAGGAAGGAGGGCAAGCTGTTTTCTCTTTCTGTCTTTTTTTGGGTGGCATGAACCCAGAAGCAGTTACCATTTTTGAGGTGGCCACATTTTATCTAGTTCTGCACCAGGGGTGGGTTTTAATTTTTTTTACTACCGGTTCTGTGGGTGTGGCTTATTTTGTGGGTGTGGCTTGATGGTGGCGCAGTGGTTAGAGTGCAGCACTGCAGGCTACTTCAGCTGACTGCTAGCTGCAGTTCGGCGGTTCAAATCTCACCGGCTCAAGGTTGACTCAGCCTTCCATCCTTCTGAGGTGGGTAAAATGAGGACCCAGATTGTTGGGGGCAATATGCTAACTCTGTAAACCGCTTAGAGAGGGCTGTAAAGCACTATGAAGCGGTATATAAGTCTACCTGCTATTGCTATTGCTATGTGATGGTGGGCGTGGCTTCATGGTCATTGACATGTCACTCACGTCAAGGGGTTCCTCGCCTGGCCCCTCCCCTCCAGCCATTCCTTGTCACACCCAGCCTCAACGTATCTATAGTTCTGTAAAAATGTTCACCTTTTTTCAACTTTATTATCTACATACTATAGATGTACTTTCATGGACCACTGAAAGGAGGAAATGGCTCTCATGCTTTGCCCAAGAGTGTGATAGGCAACAGGCTTTTAAGGGGCTGCCAGAAAGAAGGGAGGGCAATGTGTTTTCAAAAGCACCAGAAGGCAAAACAAGAAGCAATGGATGGAAACTGAACAAAGAGAGAAGCAACCTAAAACAGGAGAAACTTCCTGACAGTGAGAACCAATATAGGTGCAGAAATATTCCACTCATAATTTCACATATAAAATAGCCATTCGTGAAATACAACCTGCATATTGCTCAAAACAGTAATTAGTGTTATGGCTGATGTTTGACAGCAAGCGTAAAAGTCAAAGATCACAAGAGTGCTTCTTTCTCTGTATGTATAGAAAACGTCACATACCAGGAATAGCATATTAAGATGGACTTAATGCAACCTGATGTACAAAATAAACACACACACATTTATGCTCTGGACTATAGACATTGAATGCATGTAAATCCCTGAAAAATATGTGGTAGCCCTGGGCAAAAGAAAGGCAGTAAAATCACTCTAGTTGTAGGGACAGTGTAAAATATTAACACATGATAAATAATGGAACAATTAAAAATAATAGCACAGAGTCTCTCTCTCTCTCTCTCTCTCTCTCTCTCTCTCTCTCTCTCTCTCTCTCTCTCTCTCTCCCCCCTCTCCCTCCCTCCCTTCCTCTTTCTTTCTTTTTCTTTCTTGTCTCTCCCCCTTTTTCTCTTTCTCTCTCTTCCTTCCGTTTTCTTTCTTTCTTGTCTCTCTCTACCTTCCTTCCTTCCTTCCTTTCTTTCTTTCTTTTTTTCTTTCTCCCTTCCTCTTTCTTTCTCTCTCTTTCTCTTTCTCTTTCTCTCTCTCCTCTCTTTTTTTCTTTCTTCCTTCCTTCCTTCCTCTCTCTCTCCCTTCCTCTTTCTTTCTTTCTTTCTTTCTTTCTTTCTTTCTTTCTGTCTTTCTTTCTTTCTTTCTTTCTTTCTTTCTTTTCTCTCCCTCTCACTTTCTTTTCCAGAGCGGCGGCAGCGGGGCGTCCCAGAACTCCCAGTGAGTTTTCCTGCACAGCTTTTGCCGCAGCTGGCATCAGTGGCGGCGGTGGGGCGTCCTGTATGGCTTTGGCTGGCAGCGGCGGGTGAAAGGCGAGCTCCAGGGGCTTCGGGAGACACTAGCCCAGCGGGGAGGAGGTCAAGCTTCGCAGCCATGTGAAGCTTACCGCCCCCCCGTCCCTGCCACTCCTGCAACGCAGGCGGCTTCGGGAGACGCTAGTTCGGCGGGGAGGGGGACAAGCTTCGCAGCCACACGAAGCTTGCTGGGCCACCCCCCCCCCATTCCTGCCGCTCCTGCAATGCCAGTGGCTTTGGAAGACGCTAGTCTGGCGGGGGTGGCAGGGCTCGAAAGGGGAGCTCCAGGCGGCGGCGGACAGGGGGGTTGTGGCGGCGGCGGGCAAAAGGGGAGCTCCAGGCAGCGGCTGGCAGGGGGATGGTGGTAGTGGGTGAAAGGGGAGCTCCAGGCGACGGCGGGCAGGGTGGGGCAGCCCTTGGGGCCCTGGAAGAGTGCAGGCTTTCTGGATGGGACTTGCACAAAGTGCTGTGCTGTGAAAGACTCTCTCTCCCAGGCAAAAGCAGCAGGGGGGAGAAGCAGCAGCAGTTGACCTGGACAGCACATGATGGAGCCCTCCACGTGTTCTCTGGCGACCTGTTTTCTCTCCCCCGCTCTGTTGCTGAGAGAGAGTCTTTCGCAGCACTGCGCTTTGGGTCCTGGGTCTCCAGCGCTGCGCCAGAGAGGAAACAGGATTCAACCTGTTTCTGCCTGGCTTTCCAGATGGGACTTACACTTACAGGCTTTGTGCTGCGGAAGACTCTCTTGCTCTCCCAGCAAGAGAGCGGGGCAGAGAAAACAAGTCGCTGGAGAACAACGCTCCATGTGATCAGCTTCTTTTCTCCACCGGTCTCTTGCTGGGAGAGTGTCTTTCGTAGCACAGCGCTTTGGGGACCCATCTGGAAAGCCAGGCACAGAGAAACAGCCAGGTTGAAGGCCGGTACTTTCAGCACCCACGAGGAACCGACGCTTGGAGTAGTTTTGGAGCTTGTTAAGGAGGAGGACTGCTCCTCGGCCCCAGCCATGCGTTTTCAAGCCCGGGCTGCTTGGAGTGAAAAGCTATTGCAATAGCCTAGGCTTGAAAACGCATGGCTGGGGCCAAGGAGTGGTCCTCCTTAACAAGCTCCAAAACTGCTCCAAGCGTTGGTTTCTCATGGGTGCTGGCATGTCTTCCCCTCTGCCACCAGCCGTGGGAGAAAGGTAAGGTCACGAGCCCGGTGGGGATAGTGGGGGGCCCACGGCAAGCTAGGCTTGCAGGTAGCACAGCCTGGAATGGAGCCACGCCGGGCCTTGGCGGCTTAGCCAGCCACGCGAGCTTGGGGATGGTGGGGGGGGCGCAGCAAGCTCCAGGGATGGGGCGGGTGGGGCCTAGCGCGACCGCAACTTACCTGTAGGCAGGAGGAGGCAGCTCAGTTGGGGCGCAGGGCAGCACCATGTGAGAACTGGGAAGGCAGCTTAGGCAGTGAGTGAGTGAGTGGGGCGGGTGAGTGGGCGGAGCGGGCAGGCGGCGACCAGGCAGGGGCGAGAGCGGCGACCGGGCAGGCGAGGCAAAGGAGCAAGCAGCGACTGGGTGACCCGGTTCAGGGGCGTGGACAGCCAGAGGTCGCTAGCGGTTCGGCGACCTAGGCCAAATTTCCCCTAACAGTTCTAGAGAACTGGTCCGAACCGGTAGGAACCCACCACTGTTCTGCACCATCTAACTTAAAGTGGGATTCATTCAACATCTTTCTCATAGATCTCTCATCCTTTCTCAAATCCACTGCCATGACTCATCTTCTTTCACACAAGATTTGTGACAATTTTGCTGGTATCTGACCAGCTAGATCAAACTGTGTGCATGCTCTGAGACCATATGAACTATGACATATACTAATGCAGCATGAAGTTTAGTTAGTAATAAATATCACAGACTAGGCAGAAACAGAAGATGCTTTCTATTTCCACTCCCTGATAACCCGAAAGGTGAGACACTGCTGTTTTTTTGTAGATTGTTATTGGAAAAATGCATTACATATGGGTGGGTTAAAAAAATCTGCAACTTGACTGCTAGAAATATTATTAAATATGTATAGTTATGAATGTACACGCACATGACAGGAAAAAAATAGTGCCATTGTTTAGGTTGATTTGACTACTTAGATCTGTCTGTGCATATTTGGTACGTGGTTTTGATTTCTGCTGGTTAAAATTTAAGTCTTTTTATAATTTGTGACTGGCTTCCTATTCAAAGGTGTTCTTAAACACACTTAAACTCAGCACTTGCACCCTAAACTCAACAGGGATTATCACCATGATTTAGATATGGAGAGTACAGGTAGTCCTCGAGTTATGAATATAATGGATTCCATTCGTAAGCTGAGGATTCGTGGGAGTGAATCTTGTACCTTGAACGGGATCACTCCCTCCTTTCGCCCACGCATTCGCTAATTGAATGTGAGGCTCATTAAGTGCACATGAGATATTTCAGGGTGGGGAAGGCCATAGGGGTGCCTACTGATGGAATAGGTCACCTGCCTAAAACAACCAAAGGCCGCCCCCCACCCACTGAAATACCTCATGCTCCCCACAATTGCTTTCCTCCCTCCAACCTGCCATGCCGGGTCACTTAACCTTGTGAAGATCTAGAAAGCAGTCTCCTCTCCAGCCTCTCAGGCACGTGCACCCCTCTGCAGTTCCATGCAGGCCTCCGCAGGCCTCACATGACAGGTTGCTGGCCGAAATGGAGCTTCTGAGGGGCTGATCCGGTCCTCCGACGCTCCGTTCGGCCCTCTGCAGGCCTCCCCCAGCCCGTTGCAGGCAGATATATTACTTTAAAGTTCAATTACTTTACAGCCAGTTGTCATAAAATCCCCCCTTTTCCCCAAAAAAGTGTTGCTAGTTGTTTTAATCACTATCAATAAATTATTAATGATTTCAAATGGGTAGAAAATATGTTACATTATTTTAGAACAAAGCACAATGAACAGAAATATCCATAGTTTCTTATATTATCTGTGTTTTCTAGAGCTACTAAAATGTTTGATATGCATCATGCTTTAGGTTATTTTTGAAATAGTAAACTACCACAATAGAATATAGAGTTGGAAGATACTATTTAATCCACTGAGTATCACCTCTCTACACTTTGTGCACAATCCCAAATAATGTGTGCAATACAAATGGCAGTCTAGTCTCCATCTGAACATAAGTATAATGTTTCACTAGGTAATTGCTTTCCAGCATTTATTCGGAACCTGCTTTCTAGTAACTTTGGGAACAAGAAACTTCTTCTGAGTATCAGTCCTTCAGGTATTTGGTGAATTTCCTCCTTAATAGGATTTTTTGTTGAGGCTTTCTGCTTCTTGTCTTCTGTTTGCAGCATCAGCATACCACTGGCTCATATTCAGCTTGTGGTCATCTTTTATTCCAAAACCCTTTTGCCAGTAATGTAATCAAGCCTGTTGCATTTACATTGTTTGAATTTTGTTTCCTAAATTAACTTTATATCTCCATCAATTTTTATTTTATTACTTTCAGCTCTTTTCTCTAATATATTAGGGATATTAGCTATCCTCAGTTGTGTGCCATTTGCAAATTTGATGAGCATTCCTTTCAATCTTTTTATCCCTGAATTATTTCCAGATATACCAAGTAACAAATGCATGGGAAGAATTTTTTGTTAATTTGACACATACTTCCCTCTTATAAAAGGAATCTCAGATTACTTTTAATGGAAAGAAAGCTAAAAATAGGATAAATGCATTCTGTCAGAGGAAAAAATGCAATTGACACTTGGTGATTATCCATTTAATTAACAGAGAAGTGTGGAGGTTTGTGGCTTTCAATTTTGCATTGACTCATGGAACTCTTGCACCTGAAGCACAAACTGGGTCCTGCCATGAACAGGATAGGCCAGTGCCATAATGGGACTGCCCATCTGGATAGTGCTAGAAAATGAGCCTAGGAGTCAGAGGCCTACAGGTTCTTGACTTTAGCCTCAAGTTGCAAAGCATAGATGGCATCAGGAGCGCATTCTTGCTCTTTTGGCTTCTTTTATAACAACAGGCACACTCTCCTGCTAGACAACTTCACCAGGATTTACTGAAAGATGCCATGACTGCTGTTGCTTCTCACCTTTCCCCTCCTTTCCATAAGTGGCCATTCTCTTGAATCTCAGTGAATGGCTGTGGAGTTCAAAGAATCCCTAAACATCCCCATCCTCATCTTATATATGGAGCTAGGGCAGGCAGGGAGAAGGCACCAGGAGGGAGTGTTAAGATGATTGATAGCAGAAAATGGGAAATGCCTCCTCCTGCATCCACCCCACCCTTACTGCACTTTATCATAATGAGAAATGAACTGTTTCAGTGCTAGGAATGCAACTGTTCCTTGGTCTCACCCACTAGCTGCAGCACTGCATGTAAACTAAGGATAATTCATAGTGGTGGCAGAAATAGGAAGCTGCTACCCTATTTCCAGTTATTGTTCTACTGCTGTGTGTGGGTCAGGAAGGCACTGGCCATCACCGAAAATATGGAAGTCTACATAGCACATTGTTACCTCAAGAATCTGTCCAGGTATCATTGTCAGATGAATAGATCTGCAATTTGATGGATTTCTTTTCTTTTCTTTTTGAAGATAGGAGCATTTGGTTTCCTAGTCAGATCCAACTGAATATACCAGATAGTTGCCATTTTTGGGACAGGAAAATTTATAGGCTATAAACTCAAAGGGACATTTCTCTTGTGTTATAAATTTAGTAGTTTAAATACAAAAATAGCCTACTTAACACAAATAGAGCAAATGTCATTATAAATTATTACTTAATAAGTCTTATAATAGTTTTCTTTCTCAAAGCTTTATTACATGAGATGAAAACAGTTAAAGCATCTAATCTTTTTATACAATACAAGTAATCTGGCTTAAGGACTGGGGTATTTAATGACCGGGTGAAGTTACAATGGCTTTTTAAAAAGGTACTTAACAACCATCTTTGAAGCTCCTGTACAATCATGGAATGTGCTCTGCTGTCTTCTGTCTGGTTGTCTGTGTGAAGATGTTGATTGTTTCATTTGTCTTTAATTCCTTTTTTTTTAAACATAATGAAAGTTTCACCTACATACTGGATCTATACTTTTGGTTGTATGTGTAATCCTGTTTTGATTCCAGAGAGTGGTGATCCCATGGATAATGCTTATGGCAGTGATGGCGAACCTATGGCACGTGTGCCACAGGTGGCACGCGGAGCCATATCAGAGGGCACGCGAGGCGTTGCCCTATGTCAGCTCCAGCGCGCATGTGCGCGCTGGCCAGCTGATTTTCGGCCTTGGGGAAGGCCGTTTTGCCCTCCGGAGGCTTCAGGGAAGCTTCCTGAAGCCCCGGAATGCGAAAAACAGCCCAACGGGAAAACCGGAAGTTTGGAAAAACGCACTTCCGGTTTGCCGTTCGGCTGATTTTTGCACTCCGGAGGCTTCAGTCTGTTTCGCCCTCCGGAGGCTTCAGGGAAGCTTCCTGAAGCCCCGGAGTGCGAAAAACAGCCCATTGGGCAAACCGGAAGTCAGTTTTTCCGAACTTCTGGTTTGCCCATTTGCCTGTTTTTTACTGTCCCAGGCTTCAGTGAGGCCTTTGCACATGCGCGGGGGGCAGGGGGATTGTGCGCATGCGCAGGGGGCAGCATGGGGGGGGTTGTGCGCATGCGTGGGGGGAGGGAATGGATGTGGGCACGCGCTAGCGCGCGCGCACACACACCCTTTTGGCACGCGGACCAAAAAAGGTTCGCCATCACTGGCTTATGGGATCCTCATAGCATCCCATGGATGATGTCACAGGATCTCATGAATTGCATATATTCTCATGTATTGAAATACTTTGTTTTCTTTCTCAAGCTCCTGGAGGAAAGGTATGATATAAACTTGCCTGATAAATTTAATGAACTGTCCTACAGTTCTTTATTTATGTAGGTTGTTTTTAATGTCATTGTGTATGTGAGACAAAAATTCTGAAGTGGGTTGGGCTGAGACTGAGTGACAGGTCTAAAGTCACACAAGCAACTTTGTTGTTTCAAGGAGGACTCCGAGTCACAATCTCCTTGTTACTAATCTGACACCTTAATCACCACACAAAACTGTCTCTAAAATGCATTTTTAATATATACCCACTATTTTGCCATAGGTTGATGAAGAAGATTTTTCCTGCCTTTTTTATATATTTGGTCAACTGAAGTTGGTGAACATGCCTAATACTCCTACCTCCTGTATGCCCCACAATAGCATTTTGAGGTAGATTGAGTTAAAAGACAATAATTGGGCCAAAGTTACTCAATTCACCTTCAAGCCTAAGGCAGGCTAAGAACTCAGTCTCCTGGTTTCTAGGATAGCATTACACCAAACTGACTCTTAATTATTATATTGGTATGCATAGTGGTACACTGTGATATACTTGTACTAGTATACAGTGCTCAAACCTACGCAAGGCTTGGGAAAATGAAATGGAGTTCTCATATTGCTTCTCTATCTTGTTTCCATATTTGCTCTCAAGAAAGGTCAGGAAATTGCTCCATTTTTTAACCTCCTTTTACTTCTGTCTTATTTGCAACTTGAGAAGAACACTTATTTTCAGTTCCATTACCAGAAATTATTTTTATTCTTGAAGAAGATTATAATTTTTCTTCACTCTATTATCATTTTAGGACATTACATTAGTAGGCTATTAGTAGGACATTTCACCTGACTTAGCTTATGGGGAGATGTTGCTGACTTGATTATCCATGTACAAATACTATATTGATTGATTGATTGATTGATTATATACCATCAAGTTGTTATGATCTATCTGTAACCTGATCTTTTGAATCTTCCAATGGTGTCCTCATTGCTACTGTAATTAAATCCATCCACCCAAGTGCAGGTTGTCCCCTTCTTCTATAATCTTTCCATACCATGTAATTTTATATTTTCTCTCTTCTCTATTTCCAGGATGGCACAAAACAAAAAAGGGAACGGAAAAAAACAGTCTCATTCAGCAGCATGCCTACTGAGAAGAAGATAAGTAGTGCAAGTGACTGTATCAATGCTATGGTTGAAGGTTCAGAACTCAGAAAAGTTCGATCCAACTCTAGGATATACCATCGATATTTTCTTTTAGATGCAGATATGCAGTCACTAAGATGGGAACCTTCAAAGAAGGATTCTGAAAAAGCAAAGATTGACATCAAATCAGTCAAAGAAGTGAGAATAGGGAAAAATACAGACATTTTTCGTAGCAATGGAATTTCTGACCAAATTTCAGAGGATTGTGCATTTTCTATTATTTATGGAGACAATTATGAATCTCTAGATCTAGTTGCAAACACTGCAGATGTTGCAAATATTTGGGTTACTGGCCTAAGGTACTTGATATCTTATGGAAAACATACATTGGACATGCTAGAAAGTAGGCAAGATAAAATGCGCACTTCATGGGTCTCCCAAATGTTTAGTGAAACAGATATAGATCATATGGGGCGGATATCCTTGGGCAAAGCTGTGCAGTTTATAAAAAATTTAAATCCTGGTTTAAAAACAAATAAAATTGAATTAAAATTCAAAGAACTACAGCGATCAAAAGACAAACCTGATACAGAAATCACGAAGAATGAATTTATTGAAGTTTTCCATGAGCTTTGCACTCGTCCTGAGATATATTTCTTACTAGTTCAGTTTTCTAGTAATAAAGAATTTCTTGATACCAAGGACCTTATGATGTTTTTAGAAGCAGAACAGGGTATGGCTCATGTCACAGAGAAGACTAGCCTTGATATTATTCACAAATACGAACCATCTAAAGAAGGTCAAGAAAGAGGCTGGCTCTCCATAGATGGTTTTACAAATTATCTTACTTCCCCAGAATGTCATATATTTGATCCAGAGCATAAAAAGGTGTGCCAGGACATGAACCAGCCTTTATCTCATTATTTCATAAATTCTTCTCACAACACATACTTAATAGAAGATCAGTTTCGAGGACCATCTGATATCACCGGTTATATTCGTGCTCTAAAAATGGGATGCCGCAGTGTTGAGTTGGATGTGTGGGACGGTCCTGACAATGAGCCTGTAATTTATACAGGTCACACAATGACTTCACAAATTGTTTTCCGAAGTGTAATTGACATAATTAACACATATGCATTTTTCGCTTCGGAATATCCTCTTATTTTATGTTTGGAAAATCATTGTTCTCTCAAGCAACAGAATGTGATGGTCCAGCATATGAAGAAAATCCTGGAGGATAAACTATATACGAATCTTCCGAATACAGAGGAATCTTACCTGCCATCTCCTGAATATCTTAAAGGAAAAATACTAATTAAAGCCAAGAAGTTATCATCTAATTGCTCTGGGCTAGAGGGAGATGTTACAGATGAAGATGAAGGAGCAGAAATGTCACAGAGAATGGGAAAAGAGGCAGTGGAACTACAGAATGTTATCCTAGTGAAACGGTTTCAGCTTTGTAAAGAACTATCAGAACTGGTAAGCATATGTAAATCAGTTCAGTTCAAAGATTTTCAGGTTTCATTTCAACTTCAGAAGTACTGGGAAGTTTGTTCTTTTAATGAAGTGCTTGCTACCAAATATGCCAATGAACATCCTGGAGACTTTGTGAATTATAATAAACGCTTTCTTGCAAGGGTTTTCCCAAGCCCTATGAGGATTGATTCGAGTAATATGAACCCACAGGATTTTTGGAAATGCGGCTGTCAAATTGTGGCAATGAACTTTCAGACACCTGGATTAATGATGGATCTCAACATTGGCTGGTTTCGACAAAATGGCAATTGTGGCTATGTGTTGCGGCCTGCTATCATGCGGGAGGAAGTATCTTTCTTTAGTGCAAATACAAAGGACTCAGTGCCTGGTGTATCGCCTCAGCTTCTTCATGTTAAGATTATTAGTGGGCAAAATTTTCCAAAGCCAAAAGGTTCAGGTGCCAAAGGTGATGTAGTAGATCCTTATGTGTATGTAGAAATCCATGGGATTCCAGCAGACTGTGCAGAACAAAGAACAAAAACCGTCCACCAAAATGGAGACAATCCTATTTTTGATGAGAGTTTTGAATTTCAGATTAACCTACCTGAACTTGCTATGGTACGCTTTGTTGTGTTAGATGATGATTACATTGGAGATGAATTCATTGGGCAGTACACAATTCCTTTTGAATGTTTACAACCAGGTTATCGTCATATCCCACTTCAGTCTCTAACAGGAGAAGCTCTAGCATATGCTTTCTTGTTTGTTCATGTTGCTATTACTAATCGAAGAGGTGGAGGGAAACCTCATAAACGGGGACTTTCTGTTAGAAAAAGCAAGAAATCCAGAGAATATGCCTCTATGAGGACTTTGTGGATTAAAAGTATTGATGAAGTATTCAAAAATGCTCTTCAGCCCATATGTGATGCCACAGATTTGAGAGAAAATATGCAGGTATGTCTTTCCATCTTCTTTCATAGCAATAGCACTTAGACTTATATACCACTTTACAGTGCTTTACAGCCCCCTCTAAGCAGTTTACAGAGTCAATATATGGTCCCCAACAATTTGGGTTCTCATTTTACCCAACGCAGAAGGATGGAAGGCTGAGTTAACCTTGAGCCTGGTGAGATTTGAACTGCCAAATTGCAGTCAGCAGAAGTAGCCTGCAGTACTGCACTCTAACCACTGCACCACCGAGGCTCATAGGCAGTATTTTTGCATATGCACTTACTTAATTATGAATCCAGAATCTAAAAGGAATATTAGTTTGTAGGAATAATAATAGTTTATAAAGGAATATTTAGGTTTTACCTGATGAATTTCCTTGATAGGATGACTTTGGGCCAGGCAGTCTTTTTCAGATCAACCCACCTCACATTTGTAGTTGTGAGGAAAATAGGAAGAAGGAGTATTAGGTATATTCATCATGTTAATTACTTATAAAATAATACAGGTGGGATAAAAATCTAATAAATAGCATACACAAGAAAATTAAATGTGGGCAGGTTATTTTTATTTTAAGATTGAATATTTTTACTGAGGGTATACTGCCTCTTCAGTAAATAGCACTTATGTAAACTTGGAATACATAGTGGTGAGAACAAGCTTTTAATTGTAACTTAACATTCAGTCAATAATTAAATGTCAGTCCTTCAGTATAAAAATTGTTGCCAGATAGTATCCTTGGGCAATTTTCCTAAAGAAAACTGGCACGGGCAATTAAAATAGCTGATGAATCCAAACACCGTGTAAACTTATGTCAATCAAGTAAATGAACCTGTTTCCTTATGTCAGCAGTCTGTTTAGTACAGTAATTTCAAGTCTAAAATGATGGATTGTTTTTCTTTAAAGGCTTCTTTATGAAATGGCAGTTGTCTATTTTTAGCAATGATTTGCAATGTATATAAATATCAGGAGTTGTGTTTAGTACTAAATAGTACTGTAGGGGTCATTTTCTTTCCTTCACTTTTCTTGCATTTGTATCATTGCATTTCCTTGCCATAATTACCCATCCACCTATACAAAAAATACATTAGTGAAATGCCTGGAAGAACTTAGATATATGGTCGGTGAAAAATTACTTGTGGAGAGGATATTTTCCTATATTGAGCAATTTCACAGTTGTAGACAAAGGCTTATTTAGTTGCCTTAACTAAGTTTTAATATTTTTAATTCATTTATATAACGGAATAGCAATCATTATTTCACTACTGTCTTTAATTTAATTAGAAATCAGAGTTTGAAGTGGAGCTGAGATTCAACAAATGGGAAAGATCAAAACATTTATCTCTCATATTTTTCATGGCAAAATAAGTAATTATTGACTTTTTTAAAGAAATCCTCAGTAATTAAGTGAATGGCGCAGTTATTTAAACCTCCAAGGATAAGAAGGTTGCATGACAAATATTATAAACTTTCAACATAGAAGGTTTTGAAATGGAGACCATAATGTAAAATTACAACATGGATACCTCAGTATTTTTCTGCATTAGAAAGCAAGCTGTTCTTGTGAATTACAAGTGAAAAAAAATTGGTTCCTTGGCAACATTTCAAAATTTATTTACAATATCGAGTATTTGTTATAAATGCTGCAAATACATATAGCTCATTGTTTGCTTAGGAAAAGTAGTTACTTTCCCAGGGCCTATCTATGTATTACTTAATAGTTTAGTTGTTATAACTTCTACATTATAAACTATTTGAAGTCTATTAATTGACCAGTACAGTATCACTTCACCCTTCCCCCCCCTCTCTCTTCCAAACAGAATGCAGTAGTTTCATTCAAAGAGTTGTGTGGGCTTGCTCCTGTAGCAAATCTTATACAATGTATTCTGGCAGTATCTAGCCGCTTAGTGAAATCTGATAATACAACCTTGGTTTTGATAAATCTCAACGATCAGTATCCCACAATGGAATTGCAAGGGATTGTTCCAGAAGTTTTAAAAAAAATTATCACAGCATATGAAACAGTAAGTAATCTACCATTTTTTCTAAAGTTTTAAACATTTATATTTGTATATCAGTCTACATATAGACTTAAATATGTAAGTCTACAGTTCTGCAATTCTTCCTCAACCCCCATCTGCTGCTTGGAAAATTACCACTGTGAACATGGAGGAATTGTTTCTGGAGCTTAATTGTGGTTGCCAGATCTGGGCTGCAGAGGCACAAACATTTCTCTTTGCTGCCCTCTATGATTATTTGAATTCTTGCTGAACATGTCTAGGAGTTTGAGATTAGTATAGTAACTGATTTATGCAAATCAGTTATTGTAATCAAACAAAATTTATTGGATACATGCTTGCATATATCTTACCTGGGCATTTGCTGTTGATTTGATTTAGTAATTTTGCTCCACAAGTATATATAATACTGAGTATAACTTTGTAGTTCCATAAAAAAAATGGAAAATTAATTTGTTTTTTAGAATTTAATGTGTTATGACTAAGTTCTGAACTATAAATCACATTCTGTATTGAAATTTGTAGCTAAAGTTCAGTTTTATTTCTAGTAACTTTTTTGCAGATTAGAATATCTTTTCCATGTTTAAAAAACCTTTTTAAATTTATATACATTCTAAATTAATAGAAATACAAATATCATTCACATGGTAGAGATGATTCCACAAAAATGACTTTTTAAAATGGTTGGGTTTTTTATGTAAACATTTCATACTTACTGAAATCATTGCTGAAATAAGTGTGGTCTTAAGTGTAAATCAAATCTAGCTGTGAATGTGGTTGAGTCTAAGTAAAATTGTTATTTAGCAAATCAGAAAGAAATAGCATCAATTATAATTTCTCAAGTGTTGCTTCCTTCTCAGTTTGTGACACACAACTGACATTTCTTGTGAAAAGTAAAATTTAGAGAATAATTCCATTAACCACTGAACAAGTTATAAGCGCTAAAAAATGGGCATAAGGATCTTCTTCCAACTTTTCAGATGTGTAGATATGTAGGCTCTGTGTAACTAAGGCAGATTCTGTACTGTACTTCAATATGTTATAAATCTTGGCAACTTCAAGATGTGTGGACTTCGACCCCCAGAATTCCCCATTTGATCTGATGCCTATTTTCTGTAAAAATATAGGAATTACTACCCGCATTCATGACTATAAACTTAATAATAGAACCTTAAATTAAAATTTTAAAGTATGCAAACAAATTGTATTCTGTATTTTGCTTAGAATGTTTGCTTTTTTGGGAGAGTAGAAATTTAAACCATAAATTATGAAACTCTTTTGCTGCCCATCTCATGTTCAACGGCTCTGGGCGCTTACAACATAAAAAAATTAGAAAATGTTAAATCATCAATCATAAAAAACAACAACAACCCACAGCAGATGAAATAATTAACCACAAGATGGCAAGGAGGGAACTGGACTTTGGGAGAGGGGTAGTTAAGTTTTAATTAGTCAACCACCTCCAGTATGAAGCTCCCCTGTTGGGTCCCCAAGCCATCTGGCAGAGCCAGGTCTTAAGGCACTTACGAAACGTCAGGAGAATAGGAGCCAATCTCATCTCAGGGGATAAGATGTTTCAGAGGGCTGGAGAAGACTCTTCTAGAGATCCTACGAGCCAAAATTCCACGACTAATGGGATCTGGCGTAGACCCTCTGCCAGTGTGGGTGGGGCGGGCCAATTCCATCAGGGTGAGACAGTTCCTCAAGTAGCCTAACCCATGCCATGCAGGGCTTTGAAGGTGATAACACCTTGAATTGCACCTGAAAGCAAACTGGCAACCAGTGTAGTTCATGAAGCAGTGGCATAATGTGGGCCACAAAGAAATACTAAACATTTTTAATCAAAATACCACACTAAAAATGAAAGCAAATAATGATTGCAAGGGATAAAGTGAGCATTAGATTTATCACATCTTTAAAAGGGGAGTAAGAAGAAAACTCAATTACAGAACTCTTTTAAGACTTTTAAGTAAATAATAATTAAAAAAAATAACATAACAGTGATAATTAAAAAAAAATACTACAGGCAATTATGCCATAATAGAATGGAAATATATGCTGAATTGTAAATGAAAGGTATGATTATTACTGCTAGTTTCAAATGAACATTTTAGTTAATAAAAATATCTCTGGATAGTATGGAATTACATTAATTACTTAATTTTTCTAAATTAAATTAAATTTTTCTAAATTACTTAATTTTTCTACAGGGAGTTTAACAGGATAGAATTTGTCTTACAAATTTAGTATATATTTAGTATATATTTTTGAAACAAACAATTGGATTTACATTGAGGTATTTTATTTATTTGTTAGATTGCTATCCTATCTTCATATAGAATTGCATATGTAGTGTTCACTACTGTTTGTCCTACCACTACAACCCTATGAGGTAGATACAGACACAAGGTATAGAGCAGGGTTGTCAAACTCAATTTCATTGATGGATGCATCAGGATTGTGGTTTACTTTGGGGGGGTGGCCGTGGCGGGCATGGCTTTGGTAGGTGTGGCCGTGGTGGGCGTGGCCAGCTCCCACTGCTGCTGTGCCCACTCTCCTTGGCCAGGTTGCTCATGGTGTGTGCGGGAGGTCAAAGTGTGTGGGTCAGAGGAAGGCCCACTCCATCTCCTTACGAGGAGACCTGACTTTGTAACCAAAGCATCCTCAGTGATAGGATGGGAGACCACCAGGAGAGGTTAGGAGGAGGGGACAAGGGGATGGCAAAAGGCAGCAGGGCTGCTGGTGGCCAAGTGCTAAGGCAGGATTTACCTCAGACCCTCACTCTCTCATTATAATCTTCCTTCCTTCCTTTCTTCCCTTCATTCTCCTTTCTTTCTTCTTTCTTCTTCCTTCCCCTCTTTCCTTTTTCTTTGTCTTTCCTATCCCTTCTTGGATGCTCAAATGCAAAAGGGAAACATTTCTCGATGCCTCCTTGCCTTGTGATCAAATGCCACTTTTGTTAGTAGTTTGTGGCCACTTATAAGACTGAGAACAAACCAGGCTCAGTTTATCCCATGCTTGCATTTTGTGGGGGCGTCCACAGACAACAGTACAGCAAAACTGTCAAAATGATGGCTCTGATAGTTGATCAGAGCTCCTCTGTTTTTTATGTGCAACAGGTTTAGCGTTTAAGAACAGGTAAGTTATTTGCTTTTCTATTAATACATAATCCTTAAAAGGGTTCTCCTGTAGGGACCCTGCCATGGTCTAATTCAGACTGGAAATATAGCAAAGGAAAATATTTTTCCCCACTTGCTTTGTCCTGTTTTCCTCACTGGAAATAGCTGTTTGCAACACACAAGGAGGGGATACTTTCCTAAGAGCTCACAATTCAAGAATACCAATGTGCCATTCGTTAAGTGCACATGAGGTATCTCAGGGTGGGGAAGGCCATGGGGGGCCTAGTGATAGAACAGGCCCTCAAGGCCTCCCGACCCACTAAGATACCTCATGCTTCTCCCTCCCTCCCTTCCTGCCACAAGGACTCACTTACCTTGCAAACATCTGTCTCCTCTCTTTGTTTCTCTGTTTCCTTGCCTTTGAGGAACGGAGTGGAGAGTTGGCTTGGAAATGCTTTTTGTGCTGAAAATGGACGCTCCTGGGTGCTATAATATCACTCAGGTTCAGGCACCCATCCTCTTTTTCAGAGAGTCAGGGACCCAGAAACTTTGGCATGAAAAGTGTTTGCCGGTCTCCTGCTCTCCCCCCCCCCCCAAACTACTTTCCACTTACCATATTTTTCGGAGTATAAGACGCACCCGAGTATAAGACGCACCTTAGTTTTGGGGGAGGAAAACAAGGGGAAAAAAATCTGCCTCTGCCTCCCAACAATTTGCCTCCCAGCAAACAGTACAGATGATATACACTGTTTGCTGTGTATTTCTGTGCATGTGTGCCTGACCCATAGAAATAGCAAAGAATTGGAGAAATGTACATTATGGCAGTATATTAATGCCAGAAAGTTTTCTTAAATGTAGTCACACTAACTCCTCCCAATTATTTAAATAGATCTACTCCAAACATGACTAAGTCAGGGTTTAACTCAGCTGCCTTATTTCAATACTAAAACAGGACACTGTTACATTTCAGATTATTACTTGTACAGATGCTGTTAAAATTGATGTGGCTTTCTTGAAGTATACATTATTCTCTGCTATTTAAAAGAAGATACAATAGCACTGGGCCTCTTCAGATCAAGCATTTATTTTAAAAAGCTTCATTTTGTTAAGTTGTCTAGAACAATAATAAAGCAGTCTTTAAAAAATAAGTCTAATAATTTGAACATTCTATAGACATTTATAGTTATTGACTTACCTCCTTGCATCCAGTTTCAGCAGTCTGATTTGCACAAGAAAATAAAATGCCTCTGCCTCCCAGCAAGTTGCCTCCTTGCAGTTCTAGTTTCACTTTCATTTTAGCACATGGGCCTGCCTGCAGCCTCTCAGCTGATGGTCGGGAGGCAGATAATCTGTTAATCAGGCTCTGTGCTGTTTGCTGCAAGGAGGTAAATTGCTGGGAGCCAGAGGCCAAAGGGTGGGGGTGGCTGGGTGGGGCTACATTCGGTGTATAAGACGCACCCAAGTTTTCACCCTCTTTTGGGGAGTAAAAAGGTGCGTCTTATACTCCGAAAAATACGGTAATTACTTAATGAGACCTCTTTGTCCCATGCTTGTTTGCATGCAAATGGGGTCAGAAAGAGAGAGCAAGAGAGCAATCCAATGTGTGTGTGTGTGTGAGAGAGAGAGAGAGAGAGAGAGAGAGAGAGAGCGATCTGTACTTCAGCTGGGGCACCCAAACTGCTGGCAGCGGCGCAGGCAGCAGGAACCACCTGAGCAGCGAGGCGGTGGGGGGTGGAGTACGAAGCAAGGTGGTGGGGGTTGCGTAGCTGCCCCCCCACGCCTTGGCTTACCTGAGCACCCCACTAGCCAGGCACTGAAGTAAGGCTGGCACACACAAGCAAGCAGCGCACTAGGGCCACAGATGGCATTGGTTCCTGCATCCGGCTAATTCCGATTCCACGGCCGGCCTTACTGTTTGAAGGCTGAACAAAGCCTTCAACTGAGCGAGGAAACACTGCGGGGCCAGGTCCTTCACACCTGCGTCCAGCCCGCCGGAGTTCACTGTGCCGGGGCAGGAATGAGACCCTGTCTCGTGGAGCCAGCTGCCGCTTGGGTGGGGAGGATAACGACGACGAGAAGAACGGTGAGGCTTTGTGCCAGCCGGCTGGCCAGGCAGGGAGCAGGTCAGGCGGTGCTGGCTGGCTGGTTGGGGAGGGGCCAATCATGGTTGCTTAGGTTGCTGCCACCGCCAGCAGCTTGAATGCCCTAACTGAAGCTGGAGTTCGCTACGCTGGGGGAGGAAAGAGAGGCCCTGCTGTCCCGCAGAGCCCGCCACTGCTTGAGAGGGGAGGACAAGGAGAAAAACGGCTGCTCCAGTGGCTCCTGGCGCCCCCGCCTCTGCCAGCAGCTTGAGAGCTTGAGTGCCCCAGCTGAAAGAGAGCTCTGCCAGCAGCTTGAGAGCCCCGGCTGAAGGACAGATATCTCTCTCTCTCCCTTTCCCTCTCCCTCTCTCACTATGATGCAGGATTGTAGTGTTCACTCCAAGTAGTAATTATCTCCATTACCATAGAATTGAAAGTTCAACAAAGCCCTGCATTTTTTAGTGTGTCAAGTGCTATGTATTCTAGGAATGACAGTCCCTCTTTTATAGAAAATAGTCCTCTATTTGAAAGATTGAGGACAGTTCTAAGTTTCAATACTGTTTAAACAGCTGTCCAGACAGTCTGTTTCAAACAAAAAGAACTTTTAAAGGAAGAACAAAAAGTTGCCTAAAACAGAAAGTCAGCTTTAATATACAAACAGTAAATATTCCTAGGCTTTTCTTAAGAAGCCAATAATTTATCTGAAAATGTAGCTTAATTACCTTATAGCTTACCATTTATTTTTATTTTAAATTTTATTGCCCACATTTATTATTTATTTGTTATTTATAGTACTTGAAACAAATTCTGAAGTTCTGGTTTACTATATTAGCATTTTCATGATATGATGTGATACATGCTTTTTTAATGATACACATTTTAGATTAATTGAAAATTACAATAGATTCACTATTTTAATCTTTGCCAACAATAGTATAATCACGAGTAGTACTGTATAAGTAACACGCAGAAAGATTTCCTTATATTGGCAATTTTGAACAGCACTTAAAGCAATAGAGATATTGATTCTGCTTCATTATGAATTGTCTTGAATAGTCTGGGCCTAACCCGAGCTGTCTTGTAATGAGGTTACTATTGATTTTAGTTTCGAATTTCTTTTTTCTTCTGCACTGTACTAAAATTTATATTAAAAGCTTTTAACTGTTAAGAGGAGACCTGCCCTTTACCAATCCCAGAACATATTGCTATATTAGGATATTGTAAAAATAAAATGATTTTTCAGGAGAAAATGAATAGATGATTGCTATTATAAACATCTAATCTCTTTATATGGCTCATCATATTGCATGGAGATCCTGTTTCTTCAATTAGCTAATTTCCCCAAATACATCCTTTGCTGACTTTATTTATGATTAAAAAAAATCTATTATTGATTACTCAAGTGTTTTGATTGTACTAGCATCAAACAATTCCAAAGTGGTTGGTTCGTGGTATTAAGGGGAAACTGAAATAATTAATATAAAAAGCTTGGTTTTTGGGAAGAAGAAAGTCCTGTTCTTTTCCATCCAAAATCCAGGTGAAAAGGGTATTCTTCACTCAAGAACAGTCATCTTAAGTGGGATATTTTTCTAATGTGCAGAAAGTTATACCCGCACAGCTAGAACCCAGCTTTGAAATTCCAATTTTTGATATAAAAAAATACATACACCTTGAGAGTTTTTTTTTTTGATAGATATAACCTGCTTATATTGACAAGATAACTTTGATAGAGTGAAAACAAATATAAAATTAATTCCAATGACACAACATTCAAAAAAAAAGCACTTTTATTTTGCTCCAGTAGCCTTGAAAATGAGACTGAAAAATATGTACATACATTTTAAAAGAAAAATGTGGATAATTATTTTCATTACTTCAGTTTGGGGTATTTTAGAAAATATGGTTGTAATTTATTTTCAGACCTGAAGTTCAAAATATATGTAGTAACTTTTTGATAACTTGATAATTACCACAGTGAATCTTTAGACTCACAAAACTAGTTGTTAACTTTGATGGTTCAATAGGTCTGTGTTAAAATTGATTACATATAGGATTCTTTCAATACTTACTTTTCTTTCATTCATTAAATGTTTTTAAAACATTTTAAAAACTTTTCTGTGTGTGTTGTTGCTTCCTGAATTTTTTAATTGAATCTGTGGCAGTGATGTAAGTGGCATAACTTAATGTTTTACACAAGCAGATACACCAAAAAATAAATAACTCTAGATAATTCAAAATAAAACAACAGTTATTTTTGTTACAATATTAATTATGATAGAATCATATGGATTTTCAATTTTTGGGACATGGAAATGAATATCTGAATGTTTTAAACAAAAATGCACATCAACATTTTCTAGCTTTAAGATAAATGGGGCATAAAGAATCTAATTAAATAAAATTAGCTACTTACAAAGAATAAAAAAAATTAAAACCCCTCCTTTCCTCCTGTCCCTAATCTATGTAAACCTGTTTAAGGTGCAGTCATTTTTCAGTGGCATACACTGTATCATTATATATACCAATGTTTAATCTTTGGCATCTTTAGCTGTACAGATGCTAGAGATCTGTTGCCAGTCAGGGCAGATGGTTGGTTTTAATGGGTTAATGTTGACTTTTATATTTACATTTCAGTATTCACAAACGCTAACTTTGTTTTTGCAGATGATTAATATGATAAAGATTCTGACAGAAAATGCAGATACTGTATATGAAAAAATAGTCCAGTGCCAAAAAGCAGGTAAGGAAATTATTTTGCATTGCATGCAATTATTCTGCTACATATTTTATTTATTTTTATTTTGTTAAATTTATTAGCCACCCATTTTTCTGTGGGGCTACCCTGGGTGGCTTATATATTCTATTATATGTTATATATTCTACTAAGCAGAAGAACTGTACAGCTTAAAGAATTTGTATACACTGCAAAATGTATGATGAATTTTTCAACTATGAATTTGGTTATATGAAAGAATGATTTGTATTTGTATGTACACTCATTTGTTAGATTTTTTTATGTTGAAACTCTCGGAACAACCCAAATTCATTCTTTTATATTAATCCTTTGACATTATGTAACATTTCTCCACCATATTTGCTGTCATATATGGTCATACAGGTAATCCTCAGATTACAACAGTTCATTTAGTGACTATTCGAAGTTACAATGGCATTGAAAAAAGTGACTTATGACCGTTTTCACATTTACAACGTTTGCAGCATCGCCATGGTTACGTGATCAAAATTTAGCCACTTGGCAACTGACAGTTGTATTTATGATGGTTGCAGTGTCTTGGGGTCATGTCATCACCTATTGAAACTACTGACAAGCAAAGTCAGTGAGGAAGCCAGATTTACTTAATTGTGTTATTAACTTAGAAACTGCAGTGATTCACTTAACAACTGTGGCAAGAAAGGTCATACAATAGGGCAAAACTCACTTAACAACTGTCTCACTTAGCAACAGAAATTTTGGATTTAATTGTGGTTGCAAGTAGAGGACTACCTGTAGGTTATCTTTAAGTTATAGTCTTATTACTGCTATTGATAAATTTATAGAAAAGAAAGGGATATTATTTTCTTTGAAATATTGATTTGTGATACACAATTAAGAAATTGCATCAGTAAGATATAGATAATAGTCATTAATGTGTAAGAAACAATGATGAACACTTCATTCCCAAAAAAGCAATTGGCAATGTGACTTTGAAGTTTGTTAGATTTCATTTAAACCGTTTGTTTTTGTCTTTCCTTTTTTTTCTTATAAGAAATAAAATAAATTAATTTTAAGAAGGTGAGAAAATTTTAGGGCCTAGCTTAATATGCAACCCAGATTTACAGTAAGTCACTCTGTACAATTACACAATCTTTGGGGGGAGGGGGAACAACAATTGTGTCATGGCATTTTGCTGTTTGTGCTGTAGTAGGATTTTCTGCTATAGAAATAATGCTAATATTTGAATAACCTTCTGTTGTATGAGAAAGACAGTAGGTGATACTCCAAAATAGTTGTTGGATAAAACACTTCTAATATACACATCATATTTCTTTAAGACAGTGGTTCTCAACCTTCCTAATGTCACGACGCCGAACCGGGAGCATTTCACCCCTGCAAGTGACGGTGGCACCAAGATGGCGGGCTAACGCGCGCGGCGACCCCTGTGAAATGGTCGTTCGACCCCCAAAGGGGTCGCGACTCACAGGTTGAGAACCGCTGCTTTAAGAAGTATCTCTTTACTCTTTGGCTATTTTTGTATCCAGAACATTATAGTGAGTAATGGCATAAATTACCAGTTTTGTAGCTCACATAGAATTCCACTAATATGAAACAATAAGTAAAGTGGCAATTGTTTTTCAATGTTTCTAATCAAGAAAATGCCTTTTCTTTGGATCATTGGTTAAATTTTGTTGTATGGACATCAGTTTTCTATGTTCCTTCATTGTGTCCCTGAATGAAAAAAATATTTTTTTCAAACTTTTTCTGGCATAGCTGAGAACATGTATGTAATTATACAAAATTACAGAAAAATTGAGTCATATATAAAGACATTAGGTCTTTGCCAGTTACATTATGAAAAGGCATTTTCAATACTGAATAGTAAAAAATTCACAAATTTGTAATACTCATGTTTCCTCTGTAAGCACATATTTGTTTCATCTGTTTCAAGTTATGTAGATAACTTTGGGATTTGTTTAAACATTCATACTGCATTCTTAATGATGGTTTATCCTATTTGGCATCTGAAGCCAAAATGTTGTATCTAAATTAGACTGTAATATTATTACTAGTAATTTATAGTCTTCATTTACACTTGTTCTAACTATAATATAACATTTTTCTTTTGTGAAAACAGCAAGAAAGCAAACTTGTTCTCTTCATATGTAGTATGTGTAATTTTTGCTCTTTGCCATTAATTGCTTCAGGTTGGTGTGTTTGAGCCATTGAACCAAGTAGTAAAAACATACTGGAATCTTAAATATTTCTACATATTGTTTATTATGTCGGACATCCTTCCCATTTTTAATAAATGGTTAGTTTTACATAATAATTATGCCCAGGAGTTATGATAAAAGCACATTAAAATAACTAATGAATTGATTTTAGAAGTATCATGAGATCCTCTAGAAAGAACCTTTGTAGTTATTTATCTCACTTTGCATATTTTGCCAGAGTAAATACAAGGAGAACTCAGAAAGTTGTAAATCTCCTTGTAGTATAACAGCTGTGCCAAAGGTGCCCATTGAGTACTTCTTTGTAAAGGTAATTACAGATATGCTACATTGAAGTGAATCATCATACTTCATTAGCAAACAATTAGCCAAACAACTTACTTTTGATTGATTGATTGATTGATTGATTGATTGATTAGTTCTGAACTATGTCTTGGAAATCATTTATCAGAGCAGTTCACAATAATAAAATAATAAAATATAGAATAAATACTACAGTAAAAGAAATACAACTAAATATGTAACTATCTAGATAAAATAGAAGAAATATAGAAACCTGGCACAGCAAATTATACAGAAGTGTTCCACAAATGGGATGTCACAAATAAAAAAGTAAATAAATGAAGTTTGATACTCTTTCAGCAACTATTATTAAAATTAAACATGTTTTTCAATTGTACCAGATTTTATAAGATTTAAATTTAGTTGATAAAATATAAATTAGGCATTGCTTTGTTATTTTCACTTTCTCTTGTGCAGGTAGTCCTTGATTTACAACAGTTCATTTAGTGACTGTTCAAAGTTACCACATCACTGAAAAAAGTAACTTATGACCATTTTTCACACTTAGGACCATTGCAGCATCCCCGTAATCAAAATTCAAATGTTGGCAACTGTCTCATATTTATGACTGTTGCAGTGTCCCGGGATCATGTGATAACCTTTTGTGATCTTCTGATAAGGAAAGTCAATGCATAAACCAGATTCACCTATCAATCGTGTTATTAACTTAACAACTGCAGTGATTCACTTAACCACTATGGCAAGAAAAATCGTGGGGCAAAACTCACTTAATAAATGTTTTGCTTAGCAACATAACTTTTGGGCTCAGTTGTGGTCGCATGTCGAGAACTACCTGTAGTTATTTCTTCACAGGCTACATTTTAGCATGCATAATTACACATATATAATTTTACTGGTTCTTTAATAATTCTGGAATACCAAATTTAATTTAACCCAAACATTTAACTCTGCAACAGTATATTTAATCTAACACAAACACAGATTATAACTCTGTATTGTATAGTAATAATTTCTGTGTTTTTGCTAGCAGTTGACACATGTCAGTGAAAAAGAGGCAAATGAATGCTATTTTCATTTTCCATATTTGAAGGATGAATTACACATATCAATCGTTGCTGAGCTTACTTTGTTATCACTCAAAACCTCCATTCAGTAGCTACAGCTAAATGACAAGAGTTTTCTGTAAAGGCTCTGGTCAACTGTTTGCTGGACAAAAGGCTGCCCAACCTTTCTGTGCACATAGTAAAGATTGTCCCCAGAAATATCTGTGACCTGCATGCATGTGCCCAGCTGCCTATTTCTGAATGTACATGAAATTGCGTAAGAATTAATAGTTTCTATAGAAAATACATTTTATTGTGTATTAAAAGTTATATTTAATTTGGTGGTATTACTATTTTTTAATTTAACATACGTTTTTAAATGCTAACTTTTTAGAAAAAAAAGATTGCTAAGGCTAATATAGGATGATTCTATGCTGTGGTTAAGACATTATTTTCATTCATAAACTGCTCTATGGTAGTATTGTAAAAGATGAAGACTTATTTAGTTTTTCCCTCTTGATGCTCCCAACTTACAAAATCCAAATATATATGAGCTCAGTACACAGCCTGGTGCTGAAATGGAAAGCATATTCACTATCATTTTGCTTTGCACAAGCAAAAATTTTAATATTTGTGTCAATAATTTTCTTTAGTAATATAAGCAACATTGATTGGCATTTCAAAATATAGCATAATAAAATCAAATCTCATTTTACTTTTTTGTCATAGAAAAATGGAGAAAGGGGCAAGTTGGATGGATCTGTATTATTTCGTAATTGCTACCATATAATCAATACGTTGAGAATTCTGTCTTCCATCAACATAGCTTACACAAATAAAACATTCTTAGCTGAAACTCAGTAACTTTTTTCAGTATGTATTAAGCAATCCATCTTCTTTGTTCTTAGAAGGGCAACTCAGGCAGAGAATTGTTTTATTTTTTCTGCAGGTGAAGAGACTACTGTATGATTTCAGACACAAATTCAATATTTTAAACTGTCTTCTCGAGCCTCCAAGAATAGTTCTTTATCATACTGGGCAGATAGAAAAATAAATGTGCTGAAGTTGGCTAAGAAGTTAACAGGGGCTGGGGTCTCCAGTTAAGTGATGTGGGGCCCTGTGGCTACCAATACAGAACCACTAATTTCAATGGAAAGAAGCAATGCCTTAAATGCAATTAAAGATAAAGTATTATCATTTTACTTTAAAAGCAGTCTGGCAGAGAGCCTCCTGGAGAGAACTGTATATACCCTCTCCTCATTTAGTGATCCCTTCCAGGGACTTTGATGTTAAGCAAAATGATTGCTAAGCAAACATATGACTGAGGGAGACATTATGAAGTCACTGGTTGCTGCTGGGCAAAGAGATTGCTTAAACAAACCATCTCTTCCAGAGCTGCTTTCCTCTGCAGTGGAATGCTGCCCTAAAAAGTGCTAACTGAAAATTCACAAGCTGAGGTCTGTGATCATAATTGATTAGAACCCTCCCACTAACTCATGTTGCTGCCTGAAACTGATCAGAACTACCCAATGCTTTTCTTCTCAGGCCAAGAAATGTTGTTGTAAATACTGCAATGTTCCAAAAACGATTTTGCAAATGGTCACTGATTAAGGTAGTAGTCAACCAAGGACTAACTGAATATGAATTCTTTTGCATTGTTTCTAGTTTCTGAACTAAGAAAACATGCTGAGATCCCCTTTGTATATAACATTAAAAACAAATTATTTTTAGTACATTTAGAATAATAGCATAATTTGATTTTATTCCTGTTTTTAATGTATTTTCTAATTTTGATAAGGCATCGATTGATAGGAAATTAATAAGTGTGTTTCCTTTTTAGTACAAAAAAAATCTTATAGTAAAAACATTGAAAGTTGAATAAGGAGGTTTAAATATTTCTTATTCCCCAGCAATGGAGTTCCATGAGAACTTACAAAATATAGGAGCAAAGGAAGGATTGAAAGAGAGAAAACTACAAAAAGCAGTGGAGAGTTTTACCTGGAATATTACCATTTTAAAGGTAACATTTGTTTATTGAAGTTTTTTTTATCATAAATTATTCCCTTTAATTTGTTACTAAAAGAAAAGAATAACATGTCAAATATTCTACTGAGATAATTTGTTGTTTCAAAAGAACAATTGATGCAGAAATTTACAGAATATTACTATTATGTAAATAATAGGTGTGGACTGTGTAGTAGCATCAATTGAATATTTTTTGAATATTTGAGCTGACTTTTGAAAATATTTTGAGGAAGAAAAGGATTGAGGTAGAGGAAATGGTGACTTGAGCATAAAGCAAAGTAATGGGACAGTATCAGCCTGTTTAAGTGATATATTCCTGCAAGGAGGGATGAGCAGCAATTCTCCTCAGAGTCATGCATTTCTGAAAGGTGGCTATCTCGGCCCAACCCATCTTGCAGGGTTATGAAAGAAAATAGGAAGAGGAAGGAGGTATTATGCATCTTTGCTGCCTTGTGTTACTTATAAAGTAATAAATATGGGATAAAAAGCAAATAAAAATACAAAATGATTTCAATAGGGAGCCCTTCATAATGGGAAACATCCATTTAGAAGCCTGGAATGATGAAGACTAACTTTTCTGAGAAGTGATAAGATACTGCAAATCTATCTTATATTTAAAAAAGAAGAAGTAGCAGCTGCTGCATTAACAGTAACAGAGTTAAGAGAGAAATTAAGTACTTTTTCAATCTTTAGCAAAATTCATCAATAGATTTTAATGATTTAACCCCAGAAGTTAAACTATTAACAGATTTTCTTGTTTGGTGATGGAATATGCTTGCTTCATGCTTCTCTCTCTGCTTAACTACAGGACTTTTTTCCTTGTAACTTCTGGCTGAATATAAAATCATACTGTAAAGTGAGCTTTTTTAAAATAAAAATTGAAACATACGATTAAAATGCAAAATTGGTCCCATTTGTCATCTGGAGTGTCTTTGGTTCACTCAAAAGGAAAGAAGTGTGACAAAATTAGTGCAGCTGCTTCTGTGTATTTACCATCTAATTCAATATATTTTATGGACAAAAATTCCATTTGTTTCCGAAGGCATCTATGCATTGAATAGTGGGATTTATTTTGATAATATAACATTTCATGCTATTTATCTTTCTATCCCACCATATAACCTTCTTTCAGTTTTAAAAAAATACTTCCATTTTAACCTCTTTTCAAGATTATTCTGCTCCTGTTGCAGAGCTTTTGAGAATGGTTAGTACACATAATTTACTTTATCCATATTATAGTTATATTGTTTGTAATGATAAACTAGGATTGATTGATTTTTAAGAACAATTGAATATTTTTTTCTCGGTATCTAGAATCCAGCTATACTTAAGTTTTTGTTTCTAATAATATGATGGAATCAGCTATGCAGAAATTAGAACTTCCTAAATAGTTCTAAGATTGCTGCATGTTTTATAAGCACTTGCTCATTGGTCCTGAAATATGATCAGTTTGAAAAAGATATGGTAGCATTCAATTTCTGGGTTGGAGGGATGTGCAAAATGTTCTGAGCTTGAAATGTTCTAAGCTCAAACATTTGATGCTAAAGCATTTTGTTTTGACTTTGGGACAATAATGGGATATTGTTTTGAGTGTTTTAGCATTCCACAATTAACTTCCGGTGCTGTTATATCCTTCAGGGCATTAAGATTTAGAAAGTACATTGGTCAATAAACAATTATATTCTTTTTGCTTGTTTGTTGAGCTTTGTAGACAGGCTGCCAATTGTAGAGAAGCTAGTAACTAGCGAAGTGTATTTTTATAGTTGTGCTGTTTATAAATTTTGTTCAAAATAATACATTGCTATTAATTGAGTGATGTGATTTTGCAGAAGACTGCAAAAAGTTTGCTTAATTGTTGCTTTTGTTGCTTGCAATTGGAATTTAGAATATTGAAATCATTCCTTGGTCACTTTCTCTGTATATTGACTGGTGAGAGCACTCTGCAGAAATCCTATCTATTTTTGTAAAAAATGAAGGAGCAAGAAGCATTGTTTCCTATAATGAAACACTAACGTTTTGAATTTTGTTCCAACATAGCCCATAGAAATAGTGTTTTAAAACATTCTGAATATGACTTCTGTTTCTTGCAGGGAACAAAACATAATTGATGAAATTTGGTTTATTTTGTCATCCTACTGATTAATTTAGAATAGAATAGAATAGAATAGAATAGAATAGAATAGAATAGAATAGAATAGAATAGAATAGAATAGAATAGAATAACAGAGTTGGAAGGGACCTTGGAGGTCTTCTAGTCCAACCCCCTGCTTAGGCAGGAAACCCTACATCACTTCAGATAAATGGTTATCCAACATCTTCTTAAAAACTTCCAATGTTGGAGCATTCACAACATCTGGAGGCAAGCTGTTCCACTGATTAATTGTTCTNATCTTCTCTGCACTCTTTCTAGAGTCTCAACATCCTTTTTACATTGTGGCGACCAAAACTGAATGCAGTATTCCAGGTGTGGCCTTACCAAGGCATTATAAAGTGGTATTAGCACTTCACGTGATCTTGATTCTATCCCTCTGTTAATGCAGCCTAGAACTGTGTTGGCTTTTTTGGCAGCTGCTGCTGCACACTGTTGGCTCATATTTAAATGGTTGTCAACTAGGACTCCAAGATCCCTCTCACAGTTACTACTGTTGAGCAAGGTACCAAGGTAATTTAATGAACTCTTCCCTTTCCTGGTATCTTTTTGTTTTGCTGGATCAACACAGACAGAAGGCTCAACACATCTGGAAGCCATTCATTTGGAAATTTAACCTGCAAAGCAAAACAGGCCCATAGAAGCTGTATGGACCAGCACAGAATTTGTTCTACTTGTTTCATAACTATCAATAATTCAAATATAATTGCTTAGAAATGTTAGAAAAAATTAGGTAAAATTATGGTTTTGCATACCTGTGATAGAATTTTAAAAATAATTTAAAATTTTATTAATCACTAGTAATAATGTTTATTAAAATTAAGTTACAATACTAGTAACAGGTACTTTTATATATTGATTCATTTAGTAGTGTTCTTAAACTACAAGTAATGTATTTAATATTTACAGTCTATTCATGATTATGACTAGTACTGAAGAGTTTTGATTTAACTCTTGTGAGAGCAATTTCAAAATCATTTTTTGCAGAAAATATTCGCAAGTGCAGACTTGTCTAAGAAAAGTGCATTGTAAAACATGAAAGTTGTTAATGTTGGTGTCTTCAAAAGAAAAAAAATTGCTTGGCTGATAATAGTGTGTAGCATGCTCTGGAATACCTGTGGAAAGGTACATTTAGATTCATATTTTTAACTGATCTACAAGACCTTCCTTATATTGACTGAGTGGGACATTTCATTCTCCTATGCAAGAGGGACAGAAACTACAATTACAAGAAATTTGGTAAAGAAAAAGATTGTTTATCAGCAAACATGGACCGTGTAACACTTACAATATTTCTTTCTGACCATGGATTGTGTAACACTTAAAATATTTCTGATCTAGAAAGCAGTTTGTCATAGTCTAATCAGACTGATGCACAAATAGAAGCCACTAACCATATCTCCTCTTTCCAGTTCACCAAGAAGTCAGCCGCTGACTATCTTTTCCTATGTGCCAAAAGTAGTGGGTTTTATTTTACTTGTGCTAGCTCAGTTTAACTAATATGCTTGCTTTCCTCTTAGGCAAACTCCTTCACTCCAACTGGCTATTCTGTATTGAATCAGGAATGAATATACAGTATGCGAATGCACACCAATGCACTGGGTCACTGGTTGTTGCTCTCTGCAGCCATTTTTCCTGAGCTACTACAATGATAAAATGCTGTATCTTTTTTTAAAAAAATTATAGATCCATTAAGCATCTTCAAATCCAATATTACTATCAGTTGCAGCCATCTCCATCTTCTGTGTTAAACCCAGTATCTTTTGATCTCACTGAGAATTTGCATCATGGGTACATGAAAGAATTTGAGGAGCACATTTAACATGCAGAATGACATTGTTTCCATAGTCCAAATTTTAGGCATGCACTCATTTCAAGATATTTCTGCACCGTGGCAATGTTTGGTATATTATTGGTCAAGATAAGTTATTCTGCTATGAATGTGAGCTACCAGCTGTTGTCCCATATGAATCTAAAATTGGATAGCCAATTATTTGCTAGTTGCTTCTAAATTCCCCAGTACTTTGAAATAACTTGGTTTACTAATAATAGAAGTGAACAAGCCTCAGATGAAATAACAAAGTTTTTGTTCATTTTATTTAATAGTTAGATTGCAGTGCTTTGCAGATTAAATTCAAAATGCAATTCACCAGGTTAATTTCAGCAAATGCAAATTTGATTTAAGACAAGAGTAATGAAGTAAAATAAATAAAATAAATAATGCATTACTGAATTTTATGGAAATGATTCTGATAAAGTATATGATTCATTTATTCTATGTTTTAAATTAACGTTCTTAGTTTTTATGGGAAAATAAAACAAAGCAGTTTTATTTTGACAAATTAAGGAATGCAATTAAAGTGAAAGTTCCATTGATAAATGTCTCTTACACAACAAACTAAAACTGCCAAATGTAACCACCTGTGATTCTGATTTTTCCATTTTAATTGTCCAATTATTTGACTCAGGCAAAAGTAATTTTTTTAAAATTTCTATAAATACCTATCATTTGATCAAAATATCATTGGCTTTCATTATTCTTAGGAGTTTCTGTGACTATGATTACATTGTCCTAACTGTGTCTCTTAAGACAGGTGTACATTTTCTACCTTCTCCATTTCAGAAACTTTGCAGAACTTTATTTTTAGCAATTGTTAAGTAAAGTCAATGATTCCAGCCTTCAAATATATTTATTTTCTTAAAGGTATGATTTTGCTCCATTAATTATATATGTGAAATGCAAGCTGAATTTTCCCAATATATGAGATTTTCCCAATATGTGAGATATGTGAGATTCTAGACAGAACAGTTGAGAATACAATATTCAAAATCTTTCAAATGTGTGGTATGCTTTGGTGGGTGCCTATCCAGTTCTATGTTTCTGAAAAATGATTCCGGGCACTTTGGAATTCCCAGTTGAATGCACAGTGTTTAAATTTCATCATTGAAAAAACAAGATGTACAATGTATGATCATTATAATTGCTGGATCACAAGCAATAATAAATTTCTCATGGGTTCCATGGGTTCCTGGCTTCCACTCAAAATACAAAACATTTGCTTTTGCCAAAAGTTGTTTGGTGGGAAAGATTCTTGTCTTTTAAAAATATGTATTTGACCACTTGGATACAGAGCAGTCCAGCCGTATTATCTTCATGTGTCTTAGTTGAAAGCGATCTGTTTTTCATCTTTGTAAAGGGGGGGTGGCTATTGTAGGATAAATCAAGGCTGAAGAGTGGACTTAATATTGATAAATGAAACTCCTTTTGTTCTTAACAGGGCCAAGCTGATCTTCTCAAGTATGCTAAAAATGAGGCATTGGAGAATCTAAAGCAAATCCACTATGCTGCTGTTTCATGTGGATTGAATAAACCAATATCATCTGCAAATGTTGACTCTTCAAAGCCCTGACGAAGCTTAGAAGCAATACCTGAAAAGACAGCAGAAAGAAACTGAGAATGAAAGAAAATTCTCATTCCTTTGGAGTTTATAACTCTGTAACTGTTGTAGTTGCACAAGACATTTTTCTTTGCACTTACTATTTTTTGTGGGAGGGGGAGGGAGGAATCCTGGAGTTTTAAAAGCACAACTGGAGAAACTAATTACAATTTCTGAAAACTGTGAATGTATGTAGCAACTCTATATGAAGGCAATTGAATTATTTTCATGGAAATAATATTGCTGGCTAAAGCATCCTTTATACATGTTAAATGCCATAATTCAAGAACTATATGCAGAAAATACCATTGTTATTAAAAGAGAAACAAATCGGGTTTCTAAATTTGTTATAATGGCAAGGGAAGGGGCTTTTGTCATTGCTCAGAAAAGTGCCTTGATCGGGGTGGGGTGGGGGATCTAGTTATGTTGTATATACTTTCCTTGATTTGGGGTAGTTTGGACAATTAAACCCATTGCTGATATGATTTGTAAAAATTGGAAAGGAAAACTATGAAGGTGTACACATTTTACTGAATTGTGTAATTGAAGACATTTTACAGAATTGTGTGATTAAGAAACTTGGCAGTGTTCAGGTAGGAAAGTGCTATTGTTTGGGGTTTCTTTTGTTGTTGAGCCATAAATAAAAGGGGAATGTTAATACAACATGCTTACTCTGGCATAGTGCACTAAGGGAGAGCCATTGCATATAAAAACATGCAATTAATCTGCCATTAAATGCCTGAGTAAGGCACATACCTGTTTCCACCCAAGAACATTTGTAGATGTCTAAAGCTAATATAAAAGTGACCAAATTGTAAACAAAATTTTGTAAATAGTTTTTCTTATTATTTTGTGGATGTGAGGTATTCACATTAAAATGTTTTACGATACAGTTCCCGTATTAGTTGCCTAAACTGATTCCTTGCTGGTCTCGGGTTTTAATAAAGTTTTAACCTCTAGGTCCATTAGCATAGCTATTCAGTACTTTTAACACAGACTTATTGCTGTGATTTATTTTAAGAAGTTCATACTCACTGTAATATGAAGATACAAACCCAAGATCTGCCTTCTGAAGTTTATGCTATAAGCAGTTATATGTGCTTCAAAATAATAAACTGCAATTTAATTGAAGCACATTTAATTAAAATTTTAGAGATTTAAACAGTTTTTAACATTTTGTTCAAAGAGTATAGCAGTATAGCACTTAGACTTATATACCGCTTTACAGTGCTTTACAGCCCTCTCTAAGTGGTTTACAGAGTCAGCATATTGCCCCCAACAATCTGGCTCCTCATTTTACCAACCTCTGAAGGATGGAAGGCTGAGTCAATTTTGAGCCTGGTGAGATTCGAACTGCCAAATTTCAGGCAGCCAGCAGTCAGCAGAAGTAGCCTGCAGTATAGCATTCTAACCACTGCATTACTGCGGCTGTTAGTATCATTTTGTGACATTATCCCAACCATTTTTATCCCTATTTATAAGAGAGACTTATTCATAATGCTACATCTTAACTATTAATCCTTTGTTCATCATACAGTCAGTGGCGGTACCCCTAGCTTTTCCCTAGGATGAAAAAACAGTTTGGTTTAATGATTAAGCACCTGGCTAGAAAACCAGAACTGAGTTCAAGTGCCATCTTAGCCATGAAAGCATACTGGGTGACCTTGGGCTAGTCACTCACTCTCAGCCCAACTCACCTCACAGGGTCGTTGTAGGGAAAATAGGAGGAAGGTATGTTGGATAATTCACCGCCTTGAGTTATTTATAAAAATAAAGGAATCATGCAAGCAGTCCATTAATTAGTGTTAAACATCACATTTTATTCTATTGCATACTGTTATCTATTTGTACACATTCCTATCACTATCTCTATAACCAAAGAATACATTGTTTCTGTTGAAAACTATTAAAAAGACCACGGGCTCTAGAAGAGAGAGGGATACTTGCTAGTGTTGAACCTGTTGAAAATGCAGTTGGTTTCTATTCTCTAGATTATTTTCTGAAAGAATGTCCTAAGCTAGGTTTTTAACTTTTCCACAAAGGAGATTTTGAAACATAATTCATGCAAAGTAATCCATCAAAGATTTGATGATGCAAAAAGAAAACTGAATAAGTGAAAACCCATTGAGCTTCATACATTTTCCCCAATTGTATGTAGGTTGCTGTTAACTCCCTAATCTAATCAGAGCACAAGTTAGGAAATTTAGACTGTAATACAGGGAGGCCCTTTGAACATGCTGAGACTTATTTCTGAGCATGCAAGTATCCATTTGTTCTATGAAAGTCTTCCAACCACAAGAAGTCATGATAGTATGTTTAAGTGGAACAGCAACTGGATTTGGTCATTATTATTATTTTTTAGACTGCTTTACTGTCCTAAATAATATAAAGATTACTGGGAGGTACCCAGGGGTAGGTTCTGGCTTACTTCGCTGCCGGTTCGCTTCCTCACGCGCCATGTGGGCGCGGGTGCAGTGCTAAAAACCCAGCTTCTGCACGTGTGCAGAAGCAAAAAACAAGATGGCGGTGCCTACGGCGTCACCGAGAGAGCCGGTTCAGGGGCGTGTCCAGCCGGCCATCGCTGCTGGTTCGGCGAGCGGGGGAAAATTCCCGCTACCGGTTCTATAGAGCCAGTCCGAACCGGCAGGAACCCACCTCTGGGGGTACCAATGTAAAAGATGATCTTAGTGTAATTCAGCATATGTAGGTTTATCAGCTGTCACCTTCTATTAAAGTATTCTGCTCTCTACAACTCGGTTTCAGTGAAAAAAGGGTTTATTTCAATATTAGTTTACTGCTAAAGCAATATGCAATATTTGTTTCCAGTAGAGACGGTTCAATCTGTCTCTTTAAATAAATTGCTTTATAAAGGTAGCCCTTAAATTATGATGTCCATTGAAATGTTTGCTAAGTGATGTGATCACAAAGCTTCATGGCACATGACTACATTGTTTAGCAATAGCAATGTTGACACTACTTATTGCTGTCATTATTCAAATCTCATCAGTCTTTAGCCGAAGACCCACCCCAATCCAAGCAATTCACAGCTTACTCTCTCCCAGCTCTGAGCTTTAGTTCTTCCAAGGAAAGGGACTGCCTCATATTCAACTCCCCAAACTCTCCCCCCCCCAACTCTACCGTTTTGGTCCTGCACTTGCCTAGCAGGGAAGCAAGCAGCACCAGAGGTACATGGCTCTGGGTCTGCTTGCCATGCTGCTGAACTGCAAGAAGCCCTTGAGCTGTAGTGTGAAGCAGCCCAGATGCAGTCACCCTCACAGCCTTACACTTTCAGGCCAGCTGACTTGCCCTCTTCTTTCTCCTGCTGCTGATAAGGTATGCCTGGCCTTTCATGATGCAGCTGCTGGCCACGTGAAGTCGTCTTCCCCATGTCTTGTAAGGAAATAACTGAGTAACCTCAGAAAATTTTGGGTGACCAACAGCTGCCTCATTAAGGGCCATGCTGGGCATGCTTGGTCAGCAGTAGGAGCAAGAAGATGGCAATGGTGGAGGCATTGCATTGCAGGGAGGCCAAAGGACAGACATGGAAGGAAAATAGGTGGGAGAATTGTTTAGCAAATTTATAATACACCCATCTCATGATCCAAAATGAGTTCAAGTGCCTCTGCAGTTGTAAGTCTAATTGGGTTGCCAAGGGCTTAAATTTCTATCACATGACTGGGGAAGGGAAGTTCTGAACAGTTGTAACTTTGAGGACTACGTATATACCATTTGTTCAGCGCCAGCATAACTGAATGATTGGACAAATGGTCATAACTGGAGGGCTACCTGTAATTTTCCTTTAAGCGTGACACTTTTTGTTTGTAATGCTACAATTTTTCAGATTCTTTTAATAATCATGAAGGGCTTAAGCCAATCTGAATATCAGTACCAAAAATCAACCTGTGCTGAGCTGGTTTTGATTTCTTCAGGAACAGAAATTACTTGGCTAAGAGCTTGTGAAGAATATAATGTAATCATTTCCTTTAGTGGTGCAATTCCAACTGCAGGGCCTTTCGAATTACATGACATTTGTAGATCAGCAGTTGAAAGTCTGTTGTTGAGAATAACCACAAAGGCTTTTGAGAGAGTTTTAAAATATTCTAAAAATGCATAGTGGCAGTCTTTGTTATTGAGCCTTTTTTTCATTGGCCGAAGCAGCCATTAAAAACAATTTTAGAAGCTTAAGGTCTCTGAAAATGGGAGTGAGATGTAGCTGCAACAACAAAGGAAGTGCAGACATTCTAACAACTGTAAAAATGGAAAGAGGCAGGGCAAAGCAGAGGTTTCCCAAGAGTTACTTTAAAAGCCACAGACCAGCAACTAAATTATATTTCCTCCAGACACACCCCTAAAAAGCAAACTAATCCAGACTAATTCAGCATCTGAGCATTCTCTACCTGCCACATTGTATGATGAGAACCAAGCTCATAAAAGCCACATTTTCTGCAAATGTCTCCAGCATTTAAGTAAACTTTACAAGATTCTGCATGGATTTTGAACAGGGTCCTGTGGAATTACTGATTAATTTAATTAATACAAGGCATTATAGTCCTGGTTTTCATAATATGGGGTAAATAACCATGTTTCTCTGCTGAAAGCAAGTGGAATACTAATAGTTTCCTGAAAAGGGATATCATGTGAAAAGCAAAGGAACTGATCTCGCTGTTTCAAAAAGTTAGGTCTGCTGTATTCTCAAGCTGTTTGAAGCTCAACTCATTAATACCAGGAAATGCTCTTCTGAATTATGAAGCAGTTGCATCTGAAACAATATCGCACAGTTAGGAGCATGGTATTAGAAGTCTTTAGTTATAAGAAAATGTAAATAACAGTAGCAGTCCTATGAAAATATCCAGGTATTTGCTTAGACTGATCATGTAGATCAATTATTATTTCCTCCCCAAAAGTTTAATAGAAAAGGTATTTAAGAGAAAATATTAAATATTCAAACATAACATAATTTGCGTAGCTAATATGTGCCCTTTATGCTAGATGAGGGCTCGGTGATACTGCATGCAAATGCTAGGATGTGTGATCACTTCCAAAACAATGCTTCTGTTCCTCCCTCAAAATTATTTTTCTTACAAAATGCCAACATGTCTCATGAATTTAGCATGCTCACATGACATCTTGCAAATGTTATGTTAGCTTGTAAATCATTGATGGTTTAATCTAATGCTTCTTTATGAAATTTAGATAATCACCCTGGATTGTACAATTTGCTGAGTGTGATTCTAGATGTATGCTTACTCACCAAACAGCAGCCACAGGTTGGGTTGGGCCCACCATAAAACATCCCTGTACCCGAAGTTAATTAGGTCAGGTTGCTCCCTTTTCTAAACCTAACAGAATGACTTCTGCTCTTGGCTTACTTGTATCTTTTTTTTCCTAGGAAAGAGATATTTTCAAGCAAAACAGCTTCTTGCCTCTTATATGTAAAGAAAGTCCATGAGTCCTACGTGGGATTCAAAGTCATCCTGGTAAATTGGGATGTTATTAAAGTGAAGCTTTACTCTGCAATATATTACACCCCCCCTCCCCATGATTATTGTTTTTAAATTTGTAGCACACATTTAAATGTTTTTAATTTAAATTCTTCAACAAAGGTCCCTCAACTTATGCAAAGTTTGAATGCAGCAATCGAGCACAGAACAACAAATACAAGAGAAAAGAAGCACACTGCCCTGCAAAGTAAACTATCCAGAATAACGACTAACAACTCCCACAACAACGAACAAACCTGTATCAAGAACCTATCCAACTGACAACTCAAAGATGTGGAACAACAAGTCCTAATAAAGGGACTCAACTTCAATCAGAAAGATGCATCAAACACAGAATTCCTAGCAAGCCTCGAAAACACCTTAAAATTGAAAGACCTCAGCGAAGAAGTGCAACAACAAATACGTCAGACCTTTGTCTCGATGCTGAGACGCAAACAAAACTCCAGCATCTTTACAAAACAGAAACAACAGGTAATGAAATCCATCAAAACTAATAATATTGTCATCCTACCAGTCGACAAAGGTCGAATGACAGTCTTACTAGACTAGGCTGACTACATACAAAAGGCCAAGCAACTCCTACATGATACATCCACCTATAGATGGCTCAACACCGACCCAACTGTGAAGCTGACCAATAAGATCAACAAAACCCTAAAAAAGGTTGCAAGAATCAAATCAACTCACCAAAGAAGAATATCAGAGAATGAAAGCAACTGACTTAAACATAGTTCAGTTCTATGGACTTCCGAAAGTGCACAAAGAAAACACCCCACTCAGATCGATTGTCTCATTCCCTGGCACACCCTCTTAAAATCTTGCGAAAGTAATGTGGAAATGCCTAAAGTACCTAATCAGTGATTCCAATACTCCATAAATGACGCCACACAATTCCTGGAAAAGCTCAAACACCTACACATTGACAAAGATGAAACAACAATATAATTCATTGTTACCGCATTATTCACATCAGTAGATCTGAAACTAGCAATTGACCTAATCAAAGACAATGCACAGCCACCAAAAGAACCACTCACAACAGAAAGCATATGCGAACTCATCCAACTATGCTTGATCACCTACTTCAAATTTGATGGAGAGATCTATGAACAACTGAAGGGATCGCCTATGGGATCTCTTATATCTTGGCTAGTCACAGAAGTTATCATGCAAAAGATGGAAGAAATTGTACTTCCACAGATAAACCCCAAGCTATGGATACACTACATTGATCACACCTTTGTGGTTTTGTTTTTTTTAGCGTATGGCATGTGTTAGCCAGGAATCACCAAAGTGGCTGGCTGCCTCTGTGAAAGGAATTTTTTCGGGCGGTGTTATCTTATCCCTTACGCCTGAATGCCAGTAGGCAAAAAATGGAGGCTCCTTTCCTGTCCCTACGTGATTTATTTGCTCACGGGAATCGAGCTGCTGAACTCAGCGGAGTGCAAGCTCAGCGTCTTACCACGTGAGCCACCGTGGCCCCTACCTTTGTGATAATCAAGCGCAAGTTTTATCGACCTGATTGCACTTGATTATCACCTTTGTGATAATCAAGCACAATCAGGTCGATCAAACTTACCAAATAATCAACAATGTCTTTACAGATATCCAATTTACAATAGAAACCGAGAATGACAACAAACTACCATTTCTGGACATCCTTGTAACCAGAACCACCAATGGCCAACTTCTAACATCTGTGTACAGGAAGGCAACACATAGAGATCAAATCCTCAACTTCCACAGCAACCACCCAAAATGCCATAAGCAAAGCTGCATCAGAACACTGTTTGGGAGAGTGGAATCCCATTGTAACACCAGGGAGGCCAGATCAGCAGAACAAAAACACCTATACAAAGTCTTCGAGAGAAACTGATACCCACGAAACTTCATCCGGAGATGCCTACATACAAACAATATGAACACTCAAAGTAATACAACAACAGGAGGAACAACAACCAGATGAATCACAATCCCCTACATACAGAATGTTTCAGAAATGACAGCAAGACTACTATGCCAACATGATCTCATAGTAGCCCACAAACCAACCTCAACTCTCAGACGGACCCGGTCAAAATTGAAAGGGCAGACAGAAACAAACCAAAGATCAGGCATCATATACCAAATCCAGTGCAGCAGCTGCGAAAAGAACTATGTTGGACAAACAGGAAGAAAGCTAACAACCAGACAGAATGAATACTTTCTGGCTATCCCTCCTGTCAGTCCACGAAGATTCAGAAGGTCACAAATTTGATCTAACCGGGACCATAGTTGTAACTCAGGTGAAATCAAGGAGAGAAAGAGAATTCCTTGAAGCCTGGTTTTCCACCAATAAGTCAATAAACAGACACATTGACATTGACTCAGTCTACCAATCGTTGAGAACGAAAGAACTGCATCAACCACAATTCTGAAGGTAGCATTTAAAACGAACAAACAGGCACCCCATTACACAGCAACAAAATTATAACCCATCGGTTCACAAGAAATCGGACCACATCTCAGTAACAACAGCCAGCCACTCAAACTATCAAACAAGCTGAAACCAGACCATGACTCAGAAGCACCCAGATAACAACTCTAATCCTAATCTGCATCACACAGATGGTATTTAACTACAGTCCAGCAACAACAGCCAGCCAATTAAACAGTCCAAAATCAGACCATGACTCAGAAATATCCGAACAAACAACATTCAAATTAATTTGCATCTCATAAAAAGGTATTTAAAAACCTGTGTGCTGACAGGCGAGCAAAATTCAAAACGCACTGACGATGTCTCCTCGAATGGCAACGAAATGTTTGCAACCAAATTGCCAAGCTCGGAGCTCAAACCAACAGCCTAACTACCAACCCGAGCTACTAATATTCAAACACATTTCAGTCCCTCAGGCTTTCTGTGCCAATGGGCAGTTTTTGTTTCTCTGGAGGATACACCACAGTAAGAGTGCATCCATCACCACTTCTACCCCAGCTTTCTTTCTTTCCAGGTAGTCTTGCTTTTGAACAATAGTTTATATCTAGACCATTATGAAAACAATGAAATGGCCCTATCCCATGTTCTGTTCCAGCCTTGTATCACTCAACATTACTTATACATTTTCTGATGGCAATCAGATGCACCTTGATTGTAGAAAAAAATATTTTTTTTCTCTCTTCCTTAAAAAGGTCAAACTGTCTTGGAGTTGAGGTCGACTGCAGGTGAGTTACCAGAAAACTTTTGCCATTTTCTTGATAATAGAAAAAAAGGGGTATGCTCTTGCTTTTTTCCAGAATATTTTTGACTTCCTGGATTGTTGCAGCCCTGGTTATTCTAATGATCTCCCATCTGAATTTTAACAAGGTCTCACTCCGCCCAACCTCATAGCTGTTTGAGATCATCTGGGTGTAGCCATCCGTTTATCAATATTTACTTTTTAATTCAGGGGTCCCCAACCCCTGGGCCGCAGCCCGCTATTGGGCCACAGCCAGTTGGGAACCGGGCTGCCAAACCAGTGGGTGAGCATGCAAAGCTACATTTGTGCATCGTGGGATTAAGGATGCATGTGCGAAACCATTCCCCTCCACCGCCAGTTTGCAGAACGAAAAAAATTGGGGACCCCTGTTCTAATTCCTTACTTCAAAATGTTACATTTATTTTTAATATATCAGATGGAAGTAAAATCAACTTTACTTGATCAGTTGAGATGTTAGCTATCAATTTATTAGGATATCATTTGCCATAATTATTTGCATCAAGGGCCACCTGGTTACCGTGTTTCCCTGAAAATAAGACCTGGTCTTATTTTCGGCCCCAAAATAAGCACCAGATCTTATTTTCAGGGAATGTCTTACCCATTTACCTTAGGATCACCACAGCCATGTCTCCCACACCCAGAGACCTGTCGTGCTGCTGCCTGACTTTGGCCCCTCGCGGCCGCTCACAGCCAGACACCGCATGGCTTCTCACGCCGGTGCTGCCGCTCGTGGCAGGATGCTGTGAAGCTCGTGGCAGTGCCACCACTCATGGCAGGAGGGTACGTGGCATGTGCCATTGCGCATGCGAGCAGCGGCATTGCCATGCCACACGGCCTCCTGCCACAAATGGCGGCACCGGCGCGACAAGTCTTGTGGCATTCTGCCGCAAGCGGCATCACCAATGCAACAAGCCATGTGGTGTCTGGTGGCAAATGGCTGCAAGCGGCTGCAGAAGTTGTCGGGCAGCGGCGCGACAGGTATCGGGGAATAAAAGATCTGGCTGTGGCAGTCCTAAGGTAAGCAGGTGTGGGGCACAAGGGGCAGCTCCACCCCCGAACCCTGCCCTAGCTTGATTTTTATGCCTGTGCCTCGCCCCACGTCGTAGAACCAGATGGTGGGCAGGGATTATTTTGGAGTTTATATTAGACGCAGGCATAAAAATCGGGCTAGGGTTAGGGTTAAGGTGATGCTTGAACAATGTGATGCTTGAACAATGGGAAAATATGTGGACAAAGGGTTTAAAATTCACATTAAATTAAAATCTAAAAGAAAAATTTTATAAGATGATGTATTGTTGGTATTTAACACCAGAGAAGTTATCTAAGATGTATAAAGATATGTCAAATGAATGCTGGAAGTGTAAAAGTAAAGAGGGGACCTTTTATCATCTATGGTGGGCATGTGATAAAGCAAAAAACTTTTGGAGTATGATTCATATTTTAATACAATTTTTTTTTAAAATGGAGATAAAAATGAAACCAGAACTTTTCCTTTTGGGTTTAATGGAAAAAGAACTAGAGCAAAAATTTGGAACTTTGTTATTATATATGTTGACAGCAGCAAGACTATTGTATGCACAAAAATGGAAGGACATTTCAATTCCTACTATGGACGAATAGTTAAAGAAGTTGATGGAGTTGGCTGAAATGGCACAATTGACCACTTTGGTTAAAGAAAAGAACATAAGTACTTTTGTTTCCACATGGAGACCGCTTCTGAACTTTGTGCTTGATGTGGAGAAGAATGAAACTCTGACTTTGGGTTTTACTGATTAGACTGATAAGATCTTTATAGAAATGGCTTGTTCATATTATTATGAAAAAGCATAAAGTTGTGATTTGATGTTCATGCCTTATTTTACTGTAACAGAGAGAATTGGAAGTCAATGCTTCTTTTTCTTTTTTTCTTATCTTTCCTCACCTCTCCTTCCCCTTTCCCTCCCCACTGCTCTCCTATTTACTTTGTATTTTGTATGTTACATTACTTTATAACTCAATAAAAATGTTAATGGAGAAAATTGGGCTAGGGCTTGTTTTCGGGGTAGGTTGTATTTTCGGGGAAACACGGTAGAAAACAGCAGCATGTAATCATTGCTGGAAGTTGTTCATAAGTTATAATTAAAGGGGCATCCAGTATGTTTTGATTTGTCTGATTTGAAACAATTAAATACATTAAAATATCCTCAAGTTATCATACCTTACCTGAGTCACATTTCTGTGACAGCTCAGAGATTCAGAAAGGTTTTATATGTTTTGCACTACTATAGCTATTTCAAATGTTTCTCTTTTTCTTTCTCAAGATGGAACATAAGGGGCATTCTTTAAGATAATCTGATGAACCATCTACATTTTGCTTATATGAAAGCTATGAAGCAATGAAAAAGCTTCTGAACTTGTGGGTGCTTTATCATTGGAGGTTATCAAGAGAAGACTGGACAGCTATTTGCAAGAATGGTATGAGGATTCCTGTACTGGATAGGAAGTTGGAGTAGAATAGCAATAGCAATAGCACTTAGACTTATATACCGCTTCATAGTGCTTTACAGCCCTCTCTAAGCGGTTTACAGAGTTAGCATATTGCCCCCAACAATCTGGCTCCTCATTTTACCCACCTCAGAAGGATGGAAGGCTGAGTCAACCTTGAGCCGGTGAGATTTGAACCACCAAACTTCAGCTAGCAGTCAGCTGAAGTAGCCTGCAGTGCTGCACTCTAACCACTGCGCCACCTCGGCTCCTAAAGTCTTCTTTTAATCCTACGATTTTATAATAAGCATAAGCTAACTGTTTTAACTGAACTATTTCCTGCATTATAGATACTGGGTGTGGAAAATTACAGTCCTTAGGATAGAAATATAGATTGTGACTTTTTCACTATATAGGGACAGCTCCAAATTAAACAAGCTGCTTAATTAGATGAATGGTAAATAAAAAGCAATTGTTCATCATGCATATCACAATTCTATGAATATGTTTTACAACAGAGGAAATACCCATGAGAGTGAGTCTATTTATTTAAATACATACACATTGGCTTGTATTTTTTTCCTCCCTGTATCAGAGTTCTGGATGGAACCCTAAGACATAAATGTATTATGATCTGGGAAACCCTAATGGCCCCAGTTCTATCAAGATTTTAATGCTATGGATCAATGTTTCTCAATCTTCAAATCCAAGTTGGCTGGGGAATTCTGGGAATTGAAGTCCACATATCTTAAAGTTGCTAAGGTTGAGGAACATTGCTATGGATTATTAAACATTAAACAGGGATTGTGAGTCCCAGAAATCTAAACATTATGCTATGATTAATAAATTGATTAAAACAATAAATCAATAATTAACTAATAATCAATATAATTTCTGAAACAATATTAGAAACTGAAAGCATACTAGGTTATCAGAGAAGAAGCAATTAATCTATAGAGATATTAATAATTCAAAGAGACAAGGCAGCAAGCCTTTTCCAAGAATAAGGGGGCAGACAATTTCATGAAATCATCATTTGAATGATGATACAGAGTTTAGATCAGTGATGGCAGACCTATGATACATGTATTCAAGGTGACAGGCCACAACATTTTGGGTGACATGGCAGTATTCACCAACACCCAAAAACTATTCTAGTATACCCTGTTCTCACATAACTTGTAGAGTCTGCGGAGGCCACGCAAAAATGGGGTATGCTCTTGTGTAGCAAAAATTGCACACAAATGGAGCATGTTTCAAAAAAATAAAAATAAGGCCGCATGCAACCCAGAGCAGCCTCAGTTAGGCCACATGGCCCTGTCGACAGAAAGGGAACGCTGCCTAAAGGTATGGAGCACACGGCAGATCCTGGAGAATATTTTGGGGCAACTGTTGTGGCAACTGTGCTGTTCCCCAACTTGAAACAGGCCATTTCTGGCCTCCGGAGGGCCTCCGGGGGTGGGTGGGGAAGGCCATTTTCGCCCTCCCCAGGCTCCTAGAGAGGCTCTGAAGCCTGGGGAGAGCAAAAAAATGGGACTTCCGGTCCAACAGGAAGTCGGCAAATGGAACGTTTCGGGCCTCCGGAGGGCCTCCGGGTGGTGGTGGGGAAGGCCGTTTTTGCCCTCCCTAGGCTTCTAGAAAGGCTCTGAAGCCTGGGGAGAGCAAAAAAAAGTGACTTCCGGTCCAACCGGAAGTTGGCAAATGAGCCATTTTCTGCCTCCGGAGGGAGGGCCTCCGAGGGGCTGGGGAAGGCCGTTTTCGCCCTCCCCAGGTTCCTAGAAAGGCTCTGAAGCCTGGTGAGCGAGAAAAACGGGCGTGCCATTGCGTGCTGGGAGTGGGGGGGGTCACGCGCATGCGCGGGGGAGGCTGCATGGAATTATGGGTGTGGGCACGCGCGCGCCCCCCTCCCCCCTTTTGGCACGTGAACCAAAAAAGGTTCGCCATCACTGAGATAGGAGAACTGTTTCTCTTTTGTTGATGGATAGGGTGACATGCCTGCAGAGTCAAGTTAGGCGTTTTCTGAGTTTTTGACACAAGGAGCCCAAAGGTTCACCATCACAGATTTATATGAAAAGAGGAAAAATATGAAACAAAAGAAACTTAAAACTTAAAAATACAAATACCGGTACATTATTGGAGCTTCCGGATTCAGCAAAGACCAATTATTTAAGATGCAAGACAAACACAGGTGCCACGGGTAGTGGGGATAGGTGAAATTGATAAGAAGAGAAAAAGAAATGGATGCACTTTTCCCTCAGATGCACTAGGTTGTTTGGCCTGGTTTTGTGTGGACAGAAGTTGGCCTAGCTTTTTTGAGATGAAGTGCGGGGGGGGGAGAGAGAAGGGGGAAGGTGCTCATTTGAGGAGAGTTCCTAACTTCTGTTCTGAATGTTTCAGGGTCCTTTTGATTATTTTCTTTGGAAATTTAGCAAATTAAAAGAAATCAATCTCAGATTCTCTCTTGGAGATTTGGGCATCAGTAAGGTGTCAGAAGAGGAAAAAAATGAAATAGCTTTTCTGAGTTGAAGGGAGGAGATTCTGGAATATAATGATTGACCACAGATAGAAAATTGTCAGTGAGGACCTTTCTGAAGCAGCAGGCCATGACAAATTCAAACAATGCAATTCCCATGTGTACAGGCTCTCAAGATTTAGCCTTTTCTTTATAGCAGGGGTGTCAAACCCGAGGCCCACGGGCCAGATGCATCATGCGCTGGCCACGCCCATGCCCGTTTTAGCGAAAGGGGGAAAGTCGCAATACGTTACATGACAACACCGTGACTACGCGAATTTGACACCCCTGCTTTATAGCATCATCTTGTTTCATCGACTTGTTTCTATTTCTCTAGCTAACCAATCATCCTTTCTTTCCAGTTATAGAACTATGATTTTAAGCAAGCAATATTGGCAATAATACAAGTGTTAAAGAGCCTCCCTTTTTATAGCAGGCTATCTTTACTCAACACAAGTTTCCATTTATTATTAATTGAGTAGGTGAAAGTTTTTCCATCTTTTCATCATTCAATGGCCAAATATTAATTATTATCCACAATGGAGTAAATTGCAGTTAAGAAACTTAGGCTGCAGTCCAAAAGTATGTTTCATTAAAAAGGATCAACAGCTGTTTCTCCTTGACTGAAATACAATCAGTTCTGTCTCAGTTCTTAATTCTTTCAATTCTCTTGTTTTAATAAAGGATATGAAAGATACAGTAAATGAAAAAGAGGGAATGTTGAAAAGATTTTTAAAGGCTACATTTCAGAAAGAATGCATAACATTAAACTAAAAATGCAAAGACAACTATAAATTAAATTGCAAAGATAATATATTTTAGTGCTCTGGTTGGTTTCTTGAAAGGCATTCCTTCTGGCCCCAAATGAGGAGTCAGAAAATGTAGGGATTTGCTTATTAAGTGTCAGAAGGACTTGGCAAACATAATTAATGCGAATATCTTTTTTATCTTGTTTAGAAGAGGCTGAGAGGATTTTGGAACTAGCTTGAGCTTGAGAGGTCATCCTTGGGTCCTTTTTAATAGTATTTTATTCGTGGCTTGCTCAGGGTCAAACAGGGAGTCAAACTGGGATACAATTTAGGGAGAGAGCATAACATAATAAACACATGTTTAGGGTTTCTGCAAAATCATAAAGTCTCTTCCTGCCTTTCTAACTTCAGTTGCTATTGGTTGCCTTCCAAATCTTTGTTCTTTATATTTCTTCTCTGCTGGATCAATCTTTAATTTTCTTTGGTCTCCAAAGTTCCTTTTTTCTTAATTCTGTTTCCACAAATCTGGGAAATAATGTACCTCTGGACATGTCTTTTTAACAAATAGACATTCAACCACTGTGTTCAGCAAGAGTCCCCCCCCCCTTCAATTTTCCATTATTTTGGGGAGGGATTTTCTAAGATTGCATCTAAGAATATAACACAAATGATTGAAAACAGCTGGAGGCTTTCATTTTGAGGGCTACCTGAAAAAAGGAGAATCAGTATACATTTCAGAGTTGTAAATTAAGAATAATAATAAATTCATAAAATATCCAATTCTGGATGAAGACCATGGCAAGGGACTCTCATACCATTGTCAATACAAACATGTCCATATAGCTACCCAGAGTCAAGGTCAACATGGAGACTTATGTGAACATAGGAAAAATAGATCATAGATATGAAATGCCATAGTGAACCACTTGGGTCTAGTGAATAAAGCTATATAAATTAGAAACTAGGAGACTGTGAGTTCTAATTCTCCCTTAGGCATGAAAGCCAGCTGGGTGACTTTAAACCAGTCACTTTCTCAGCCCAAACAACCTCTCAAGGTTATGGAAAAAATAGAAGGAGGCAGGAGTACTAGGTATGTTTGCCACCTTGGGTTAC